>JAPPVO010000010.1:75862211-75926354 GCA_030407325.1 Camellia japonica | reverse complement strand
AAAGGGAGAAAAACTCAATTCCTTGACCTAGAATTGTTTTTAACTTGATTCAAGGTAATATTCATGCACTTACATCACTTTATGATTCTTTAATTTGAAAAATTTGCACTGAAGATGGATTTGTAAAGAAAATTGAAGAAAACAAGTTTGAAGGATTGCTTTCATTGAAATTCAAGCTTTTGATTTGGAAAAGTCCTATGATTTTGCACAAAAATAGAAATTCATGATTTTTCCTTTACCTTCTAAGGCCATAGAATGTTAAATTTCATGTTTTTGACCGTCAACTCCTTTTTTTCGAGTTCCAAGCTATATTAAGTCCAAAAATCATTAGTAGGATTCCACTCGAGCGGCCTCAAGTCCTACTTAAGTGGCCCAAACCAGAGGACATCTGAGGCATTTCTGTGGGCATCCACTACAGCAGCGCTGACACCTGCTCGAGCAGGACCCAGCCAAATATGTGATTTTCTCATATTGATGTGTTTTAACCTAATGGAACTATTCCTACCCTTTGGAACTTGTTTTAAAGCAGAAGGGCGGCACACACTCCGTGTGTGCATTATAATACATCTTTTATGATGACGAAGCACTGAATGAGTACGGAAATCTGAAAACTGCACCAGAGTTTTGTTGAAGTAAAATAAGTGTGAGGTAGTTTTTTATTTGTTGTGGAGACATGGAGAGTGAGTTTTCCATTTGTATCCTTACGGTTATTAGAGTTTGCGGATCTCATTAACCGCATGTGGATCTTTTGGAAAATTAAAAGGGCTCCATACAACACTTCAAAGCTTTGACCTACTTAGAATGATTTGGATTGAGAGAATAATTCTTTAATTAAACTTGTCACTATGATTAAAACATGTACCAATGACCATTGCCTCTTTTATGTTATGTAGCCCAATAAACTTTTTGGACTAGCTTACTTTAAGGAGTTGGAGGCGGGTAGTGTTTCAATAAAGTTAAGTTTTTAACTTCTACTTTGAAACTCAAACTATGTTATGTTATAAACTATATTGAAATGTTTAATATTAATGGATATCCTATACTATCTATGTTTACAAATATACAAATGGCATCCCCGGTTAGTCCCAGATACTAGGGGACAGCAAATGTGCTCGTAGTATATGGTTGAGATCTCCTTTGCTACATGCATATGGGTTTTGATTAACCAGCAGTCAACCTAGTTATTCCTTTGTTCGCACTGTGGATGTACATTTTTAGAAATGAAATGCTTATGATAATGTTATGTTCTAAAGCTAATTAAGCTCTTTGTCCAATTATGTTATCATCAAAAGATATGGGTTTGATTAACCAGCAGTCAACCTAGTTATTCCTTTGTTCGCACTATGGATGTACATTTTTAGAAATGAAATGCTTATGATGATGTTATGTTCTAAAGCTAATTAAGCTCTTTGTTGAATTATGTTATCATCAAAGAATGAAGATGACCATCCTTTTATAGCTTTGAGTGAATGCTATTCATTGGCCATATGTATGTAGGTAAAAATGATGGTTAAGGCTTCGTGACCAGCTTTGGATATATGTATATATCATGCCCAGCTTTCACCAAGATCATTGTATATAGTTGGTCTGATAGATGAAATGAACTTTTGTTTCTACTTGAGTTGTACTTCTTTTTGTGACTATGTCAGAATGTGGTAACAATAAATAATGAAGTGGTTTGTTTTCATTTCATTTATCTACGCACTTGCTCTGTATGGATGTTGTGCATAAAGAAGTTAAAGAATTTAAAGGTTTCTACTGCTTCTGATGATTTTACCACAAATTTTACAAGAGTACTACATGATTTTTTTAGTTAGGGCTTTGGTATCAATAACTAATGGCCGGTCACTACCCTACCTCAATTGGGATGGATGGGGTCGTGACAGTAGTGGTGGAAGAGCGCAATGGCCATCTGAAAGCAGATGCAGCCTAATCTATATATTGATGTTTACAAATTTGCAAAGCACAATAAAAAATTGTAGATTCAATTACATTCTCTGTCCCTATCTCAAATCTTATATTGATTTATAAATTTCTAAGTTGTCTAACAATGATCCAAAGTTTAAAATAATGGTTCTACAAATTTAATACCATTTCAAGACCAGTTTTCCTGGGTTTGTTCATTTTTGTTGGAACAAATGAGGAGGATGGCAAGGTGAGAAGAAGAGGAGAAAGGATATAGAAGAGGAAAACAACAAAAATGAAGTACCGAGTACCTATCACTCAAAGTATTGAATACTCATCTCATCCTCTCCCCCTCACTCTTTTTTTTCCTCTTTATGATAGTCCCCATACATTTTATATCCATAGTTTTGCTATGTGAAAGCTCTTACTCTTTTATTATTTTCCATAATGGTCTTAAAATTTTCTATGTCCTAAATTCTAACCCCAACATCTACCCTTATATCAGAGAGAAGTAAATTAATATTGTTATATAATTGCTAAATCAATATAGATTATTTACAGAGTGCATGCAGACATGATACAAAACAATCATTCTTTTAAGGGGTTCCCATTTTGAAAAAACTAAAAAATCTGCAAACCTCATACTGTCAGTGCTCAATATGGCCCTGTCACAACTGTTTGGGGGTGCTATAAGAATCCTACCTTACCACTAGATTCTATAAAGCGCCATAGATCCAATTAAAACACCCTCACATTTGATGAAAAATTCTCAAGATCCTTGCATGGCTTGAATCCCTGACCAAAAGCTTTTACCGTAGATATCTGAAATAGCAACTTTTCACGCTTGGAAGTGACTATGTAAAGCATAAGACACTAGGCACAACGTAAGTGTACTCCTGAAAACTTCTCGTTTTACTCACTGAAATTCAGAATAGCAATAAGCTTGAGTTGTTAGGTAACCTGCCATACCTGATCATTGTTTGGATGATTACATTAACTTCTAGACCTTTGTAAATCTCCTCATGTTCCCTTAAGCAAGGCCAACATTTATCACCCATATGCAATCAAGGTTGTAATTGTGCAATGCCAGTTTACAAAGGCTTTAAGGTTTATATCAACTTTTGATGTGGTGGGACATCGATATCATGAAACCACCTAGTGGAGACCACTTTTAAGTTAGATGGAAACTACATCATGGATCGTGGAAAACATACAACTAGACAAGTACAAAAAACTTGTCCATCTTGGGACCGCTAAATTTAACTAACGTTCCTTTTAGAAGTATCTAGTTCCCCTCACAAATCTCATACATAGCAACTTGATTGGATATATGGTGAAACCTCCAAGAATGACACACATAAATGTAATAAAAGACTCTAGATTTTTGAATCCTGACAGGTATGAACTACGACAAGTGACGGCTTCCTGGTATTGCAACCTGATTGTTCCCTGCCCAATCCCGCTGCAGGTTGAGACAGGTTTAGGACTCCATCTTTCCCATGGAATAACCAGGAAAAAGGTTCCCCATCACAAATTGAAATCCAATGCAATCATTAACCCGAACATTAAAGTCTGTACTCCAGCTTTGGCTCAATAAAACTTGTACTTAATAAAACTTTTTTCTACTCCAACAGACTCTCCTTTTTCATGAACTGTCCTTTCCACTTCTATCTCCAAGGATGGAAACATGTTGGGCTTAAGATGAGGCATCCCTTCACCAAACCTACACTCTGAACGAGGAGCCACTTTCCTAATCCAGGACGTGGCAAGGAAGGACTCGAAAGAAATCTACATGACCATAGCAAGCTTGATGGGTTTATACTTTTTAATTCAAAATGTGGAATATTTTGTTCATAATACACATGCCCTCCACGCTTAACCCATACTAATGACACATTGCATCGTGAAGGGAGAGGGAACTTACTTCCTCTTATAGAGGCACGTCTCTCTCCGTGGTAAAATTACAACATCAATCTAAGTCCGTAGAACAAAACGTATATCTATAAAACTTCATCCCATGTTGAAAGCATAATTGCAATTGAAAAGATTTATAAGCAACTACTGCCAAACTTAATGCAAATTTGAGTTTCAAAATGTTTACCAACATTTTTTTTTCTTAGGATAAAAATTTAAGTTTAGTTCTCCCCAGACTTTCAAACCTTGCAAATGATGATTCTTAAGTACAGACATGGAGTTTTATAATTGCAACGGGCATTACTATAAATTTGCTGCATAAGCATAGCAAGGTGAGCCAAGGCTCCCATAATTTGAACCTTTTGGGGCTTCCAATTTCCATCCCTCTTCTCAAACCTACTCCAACCATAATTAATGGTTTCGTAAAGTTAATTGATCGAACATGAAGAGTGAATAGAAGAAGAAATTAATTGATCGAACCATTCTCTTCAAAAGTACGCCCAAAGTTAAGTTCATAGTATCAACAAAAATGCAGGAAGGATAAAAATGTAGACTTACGTGTACTTTCGGCATCCTTTATAAAATTTTGAAGTTCTCTCCCTCAATGCTTCAGCACTTTCTTCCAAACCTTGGATCTATTTCACCAAATAATACAACATTAAACCCTTACATCTTCAACAAGACTTAAAGATGCATGCAAAAACACACCATTATATTCAACATGAGAGTGATCTTAAAAAAAAGAAAGAAAAAGAAACAACAACAACAATCTAAAATAGCATTCCAAAGGAGTGAAAAGAAAAATATAACAAATATATATTTTCAGACAATCAAACAGAAGTGCACAGCATATAAGTCTTTGCTAGGAAAAAGCATTTGGAGGATAATCATCAACAAGGTAAAAGCACACAAACTTTAAATGGTAGCAATGTCAAGGCTGGCATGTAGAGTAATGTTGAATGTGTAGTTGCATTGTAACCAAACCATAGTCTTTTGTCCCAATCAGTAGGGATCAGTTACATAATTAATTTTTCGAATCTTTTTTTTCATAATTCCACTTGTCAAAGGCTAAATTCATACTAACTTTTCCCACAACATCCCATGTCAATGTAAGTCTTTTCTACTCCTTGCATTTCGATTTCCAGTGATCATATCATTCTTTCTTAGCGTTGCATCTGCCGGACTTCAATGCACATGACTAAGCAATCTAATATGTTTGCTTTTAACTTATCTTCATTGTACCCTCATTTTATCAATGTGTTATTTTTCAGTTGCCCAACATTCAAAACAAATAGCTAATTATCAAAGGGTTTCTTCGAAATCACCCATTATTGTAACATTTCCGATGGGTGAATTATGGTGTTATGAATATAAATCCTAAAGTACTATGCTAATGTACCGTGGTTACAGCCCTAAATGTCAAAATATTTATAATCTCAATAAACTCTTCACGTACATTCCAATCAGTGGCGTAGGCAGGAATTCCTCTCAGTGGGGTCATTCAGAGGGAGAGAGAAAGAACAAATAAAGGAATGCATCAATGGCAATGCAACAATGGTTGTTAGAGAATAAAGCATTGATGGAGCAAATGAATGAACGAACACTGAGCTAAAATTGACACCACTAAACAATGAATAACTCCAAATATATGTGATATATATGATATTTATCTAGATTCACTAGGGTCATTTTGTTAAAATTGACCCCACGAAACAATGAATAGCTCCAAACACTGGGGTCATTTTGTTAAAATCGAAAACTATTAAACAAAATTTCATATATATTTAAACAAAACTTGAAAGTTCAGTGGTGTCAACTGACACCACTGAATTACACATAGCCCCGCCCCTTCCAATGCACTTTTATACGAATTTTTCCGCACTTTTACAGCACTAACAACCGCCCTAATGTTGATTTTAGCATTCACAAAGATTCATTGCATATCATCCACCATTGATTGGAAACATTTTCAGAAGCAATTGTAATGGAAAAACGTACCTGTTGCCGGAACATAGGCGAATCATCGAGTTTTGCAAATTGAAACTTGTTTTCTTGTTGCCGAAATATCGGCGAAGCGTCGAAACTCTCGAAATGCATCTTCGCTTGCTGTATCCGATCCCAATCAACATCAAAAAAAGAAATCAAATCGACAAAGCAATATATGTGGCCGTTTATCCCACTGTAATCTTATCTGTATCCTGTAAAAACCATCAATGAATTGACTAATGCGACAAAAAATGAGTTTGGATGAAAAGGAAACCCTAGAGAATTCGCATTTGCTGTGAATTTGGGTTGAGGGTGATGAATTTGGATGGTATTGCAGAAAGAAAGGAAACTGAGACGGAAACAGGGAATGGCAGAGAGGGAATTGGGACTTTTTTTGGGAATGACTGAGAAAATGAGCGAAAATGGAGGAGATGTGGAGGGAGACAATAGGCATGTTTGTTGAAGCTGAATATAGGGGAACCTCTTGCGAATTTTCATGGCTCTCTCTCTCCTCTCTCTACCTACGTCACTTATCTCACTTCCGCCCCCGACAGAGAAACCTTGGCATGCCAACATGAAATGTTCAGACAGCCCACGTCCCAATTTTTAATTACAGACCTAAATAAGGGTTCATGCTGGTTGATTTTTTGATTTTTAATTATTTTAATTTGAAATTAATAAATAGTTTTGTTTGAAATAAGTTTTTTTATTTTTTTATTATTTGTGAGAGAAAAAATAAAATAATTATAAATTAGATGTGATATTTTGTCCTATTAAACTAAAATAGCTTATTCTATCATGTATAACTATTTTAGTCCAAATACTCATTCCAAACGAAACCTAAGTTGATTGGAACTGTGCATTTAAGCAAGCATTCATCCAACCTCTCAAAACTCTAAGTCAATCTGTTACCAATTGAATGATTTTGATATATATATATATATATATATGTATTTTTTTTAATATATCTAAATTTGAATAGATAATTGATGAAAGGTTACTAGACCTAACCAAGGCCAGACTTAGAATTTTCATATAAAAGGCGAAATCTTTTAAAAAGAAAGCAGGAATTATAATTAATTTTTACTAGTATAAAAAGTGAAAATAAAATAAATATATATATATAATTAATATTTTTTAATCAACATTTAGTCACAAAATATTCTATCTATTATAAAACATTCTATTTACTAAAATGAGACATTTTAAGTTGTTTGCTTGACACTATTTCATATCATCAAAAATGTCTATGATAGAATCGCCATTAAAATATTGTCCAATATATTTTTCAATAAATGTGATCAAATAACTAGCTGATACATTATTTTATTCTTTATAGACTGGACCATAACACTAATTATAAGAAAAAAATTTCTTTTATTATATTGTGTCTATTTCTTTTAAATTTTATATTTTATTTCCATGTTTCATAAATATGGAGTGGTAATCACTTAAAACTTTTTTAAGAATCTAAAGAGCATGACATTTGTAAAATAATAACGTAAAGGGAGCAAGCCTTTATAATTTGTAGATAATTATAATTAATATTACTATAGTAAATAGTATTTTTTTAAATCATAGGGGGCGATTGTCCCTCTTGCCACCTCTAAGTGTATCATTGCCTAACTTAATTCACAAGCACCCATTGTTTGTAGAGATGTGACGATAAATTTTACTAAAAAAATTGAGTGATAATGCATTGATAATTATGTCTTTTTATATATTTTAAAACATGGAAATTTGTTTTTTTTTTTTTAAATTTTTTGTTCGCATTTTAGAAAATGATGTTATGCTTTATGCTTTGGCCTTCTTGGTACAGATTATTATAAGTTAAAAACTGATAATTAAAAATCAGAAGTTAAAAACACCTCTCCACTAACTTCTAGATAATTAACTTATTTAAATTATTTCTACTAGGAGTGGGGAAGCATCCATCCGATCTGCCAAAACCAAATGGCCTAAACCAATCTGCTACAAAATGGACAGTTTCAAAGTCTGAGTGGACAGATGCATATGTATTTTTTCCAATCCGCCTAAATTTAGACGGATAGTGGATGGGATGTCACCCAACCCAGCTAGATCCGCCAACACTCCTAATAAAATAAAGTTATGTTTTTATGCTTTGTGTGTTAAAAAACAGAACCTTTCATTTAGTAATTATACTTGCATATCACCCGCGGGATTATTGATAAATTTATTTTTAAATTAATTAAAATTAATTTTAAAACATAAATAAATAAGTAAATAATATTCAGTAAGTTTTAACTTCTCTTCTTTCTTTTTCTTTTTCTTTTTCTTTTTTTTGTATAAAAAGAGTGTTTGAAATTAACTTTCTAAGGACTTTTGAATTTTTTTTAAGAGATAATAAAAAGTTAATGTATTTAGGAATGAGTTTTTTAATTGTATGAAAAAATACAAATATTTTTGTGTGTTACTTAAATTTTCTATTTTACCCTTCCAAAGGTGTAAATACCTATGCAGTCACTCACAAGAATTGTTTGGTCTTTTCAAATTGGTACAAAGATTTTCGAACTTTTTTTTCTTGGTACATGCCAAACACATTTTAGCACTCTTTAATTTTTTGACTTTTTAATCAAAAAGATAATATTCCAAACATGGCATGAGTTACACAATTTTTATTTTATTTTATTTTTTGTTGTTATTAATGTTTTGTCCTAAGTATTATATAACAAATATATATATAATAATTCAATTGGTAAAATTAAAACAAATTAATTTTCTAAAATTACAAAAGTTATACTTTGCATTAAGCATATTTACATTGTCAATAAAATTCGTAATTATAATTCTTCATATCACAGTTTGTCAAGTGATATAACGATCTTTTTTCTTCTTTTTTTGTCTCTTATCCTCTCTCCCACTCATCTTCTATCTCTCTTTATTTTTAAGACGATGTGGTAAAAAAATTGAAATGAAATATTTAAATTTTTATGTTTATTTCGGTAAGTACATTAGGAAAAATATTATCGTATTAGTAAATTTTGGTTTGTCAATTGATAAAGTATGATAAATTTAAATTGATCATAAAATGTAAAGGTATTTTTAAATTTTTAAAAATTTTATGAGATGATCGAGCTACTTAAGCCATGTCAAATTTATGTCAATCAACACAAATTGAAGAGTCAGTTGACCAATTTGTTTATATAAATATTTTTTAAACTGGTAAACATACATCATTAGTAATTTTTTTTCATAATAAAATGTACATATTTATTCATATTTAATAGATTTCAAAAAATAGATTATATGTAATAGTTTTTTTTTTTTTTGTAGTATTGTAATTATGGCCGTAACTTCACTTTAATCTAGACAACTGTAGATATTTTTTGTGACGACTGGGTCTATTTTGTTTTTCTTTTCTTCGCTTTGTTCGCTTTTTCTTTCGTTGGGTTTGAAAGGCCTGGAAACGGTCCTCTAAATAAAGTCCTTGTTATTGTTGTGCTCGATGTGGAATTTCACTTGTTCCGGGGAGTGTGAGGTCAGGTCCGGAGTGCCGAGACTTGAGATGGGAAATTTTCTGGACTGGTTGGCTAGCCACACGTACGGGGGCCTTGGGCCGCAAGTGTGGGAGGCTAGGCCGCACGTGCAGAATTCAAGGGAGGTTGGCTAAACACACTGCAAAATATGCAGGTGCGGAACCAGGTGCGGAAGTGGGTGACCGCACGTGCAGGAAGGAGGCTCCGCACGTGCGGGACAAGGACAGTCTGAAAACTCTATTTTTATTTCCCCATTTTGGCTGAGTGTATCACTTTTGGCTCATCTTTCTCTCTCTAAAAATCATATTCTCTCCCTTCTCTCTACACTTCATACATCAAAAACACCTAGGGTTCTTGATTTCTTTGGATCTAAGGCATTCAAAACCAACTTCCTTCATCAAAGTAGGAGAGCCCCTCAAGAACTACATTGTGTACGGTGGAGATCAACTTCTACAACCTTTGATTTCTAGGGTTTTCTTCCTTCCTCGTCTCCATTTCTTCATCAAACTTTGAGGTAGGGTTTCCTTTGAGTTATATATATGTTTATGTAAGTAACTAATTGATTTTGTGGGCTCTTCCTTGTTATTTCCAAGAAATGGGTTTGGGATTCATGAAATTGATGACTTGTAGAGTAAATTCTATCTTTTATTCTTTTAAGGATTTTTCTTGAAATGTTGTACAACAAGGGTTGAGATTGAGGTGGATAATAAGGTTTTACAAAAGAGATGGAAAAATGTAGGGTTTTTGTGAAAAACCTAGAATTTTGGGAAAATTTTCTTAAATGAAGTATGATGAGGGTTTTTGGGGTATATGTATATATATGTATTTATACATGAAATCATGGTGTATATCATGAAGAGTAAAGGAAGTGGAGGGTTTTCTTCTTATTTTAGTTATAGATGTGTATATATGTATTGATGATAAGTTTCTTCCCACATAGGAATTGTTGAGATTGTAGATTGCTTGTCCAAACTCTATTATAACCTTGAGATGATGAAAATGATGGGAGTATGTGAAATGGGGACATTATTATGTTATTGATAAAATGGTGGTAAGTTTTTGGTTAATTGTGGAATGACATTGAAAGAAAAAAGGGAGTTTTGATCATCGCATAATGCTTGTTGAAACCATGTTGAAAGTAGAGAATTGTGGCATAATATTGATAATTGTTGCATTGATCTTTCTAAAACCATGCATATCATGAACATTAGATTGAGAATTGGACTCTCTTTGAGAGCGTAGTATTGTAAATGAAACCATGGAAATGTTATGGGGTAAATACATTGGTAAGTCTGGTCAGGAGGTGTAGATGGATTTGATAAGTTGGCCTGATTATCTGGGGTGAAAGACCGAAAACACGCGCGGAGGAGGTACCACTTCCCTCCAGTTAGCAACCGGTAAAGTGGGGTTATTGGTAGTGCCTGTTGAGCCTACTTGCAGACACCAACCTAGGGATTACCAAAGTCGTATTTATCGCCCCTTATGATTAAAAAATTGGATGTTTGGAAATTGATGAGATTTGAAAAAAAAAATGTTGTTGAAAACATGGTGATTCTCAAGAAAAGCATGGCATGTGATTATTTTTGAAATGGCATTGCATGGCATTTGCATTTAATATTGGATATCTTACATAAATGTATATACTTTGTTAAGGTTTCTCTACTGGGCTTTATGTTCACCCCTATGGGATTTTGGTACAGATAAAGATGTGGTGATCCCACCAAACTGCGAGCGGGGATATGTTTTGGTGAAGAGTAGATTGCTCTCATTTTTGTTGTGAATTTTTGTAAGCCAATGGCTAAATGTGTATGGGTCCGAGAGACCATTTTGTGTAACCGGGCTATTGCCTTGGAAAATGTAAGCCCTTAAGGGCATTTTAATTATTTGAGACTATGTGTTTCACATGCTATAGATTCATGCGTTTTCTTACCATTGAATGTGTAATTCGTATGTGAAACTTTTGTATAAACGTTGTTGATATATGATGTAAAGGTTGGAGTTATGCCATTATTATTTGGTGAATGTTAGTTAATGTGGTTGGGTTATGTTGATTATTTTCGGGGCATGACAACTTGGCATCAAAGCTACCGGATTTGAATGCTTCAGGCTCGCGGGAAGTGGTTGTTATACCACAATGGGTTCATTTTGCATGACTAGGAAATGTTTTGTTTATTTGTGATTATGTGATAGCATGCTTATGTGACTATATGGGTATGAGATTGGACTTTTGGGATGTTATTTGCGCCTATTAGATTCCTTGAGGTCTTATTAGAAGTGTACTTGATCAATACTCATTCTACTAAGAATTGTTGGTTTTTCATGGGACGAATCTCATCACTAAAGGATAATTTGTATGTGTTTATGTAACTAAGTGCTTATGTGGAGTGAATTGAATAATTTGTGTGTTGGAACATATATGGTTGTTATAGTTTAACGTGTGAAGCAAGTTGCGAGCACATTTGGAATTATGTGCTAAATCATTTATCTTGATGTTGTTGCAAAAAATAAATCTATTGCTGTTGAGGCTCACAATGAGTTTCGAAACTCTGAACTATTTATTTTATAGAATTATAACAATTATAGTTTAGACCCGACCATTTTTCTTGATTTTGGATCCAAGAATCCATGTACTTAACTATTGTTCATCTCTTTTCCATCTTATTGCTTATTAAGTTTGGTTATTTTGGTTGTGTTTGGAACAGGTTGGAAGTTAGTTTTCCAATAAGTTGTTACCCAGATTTTTGCCTGTTCGCTCGAGCGGTTCTTCTTGCGCTCGAGCGGTCTTTTATAGTCTGTAAAACTACTGTAAGTGTGATATCTACACTCGAGCAATGCTTCTTGCGCTCGAGCGGTCTTTTGCAGTTTACAAAACTACTAGGAGGAGGTCATTGTGCGCTCGAGTGGTGGTTTTGGTCGCTCGAGCGGTGTCAACTTTTTTGTGTTTGTTAGCTCGAGCGGTGTTTTGATCGATCGAGGGGTATGTGCATATATCAGTCCGAGAGAGGGCCATTTTGAGTCACTTTTTCATCTTTTTCTCTCTCTAAACATTTTAAAACCCTAAGAACCTTCACTCACTCTCTCTCTCTCTCTCTCTCTCTCTCTCTCTCTCTCTAGCTCTTACTTCTAGCTCAAAATACTCTCTATCCTTTAATTTCTTCACCCTAGTCCTTTGAAGAAAAGCATTGAGCACATCAAGGGCTACGTTTTAATCAGTGAAGCTATTGTTTTCGACTCTGTCAAGTTCAACCCCTTGTTTCCCTCTTGTCTTTTACTTTGAGGTAGAAATTTCTTTGACTCTTTATATATTTTTAGCTTAGTTATTTGCTCTTTAAAAAGAGTTAATGATTTGGGGATTTTAGAGAAAACCTAGGGTTTGGGTTTGAAATCAAAAGAGGGGTTTTCTAAATGGGTTCTTGAAAATAGTTGTGGGAATGTGTTTTGGGGTGAGATATGTTAAAATGGTGGATATTTCTTCTTGAAATTGATTTTGTAAGAAAATGGGATTTTGCCCTAAATTTCGAATATTTGGAATTGTGTAAGAAAATGGAAAATGTTGTGAGTTTTTGTAAGATTGAAACGATGATGATGACGATGATGATGATGGTGGAGTTGGATATGTAATATCACTCTCATTGTAAAAGGGTGGAATTATATATTTTGATTGGAAACTATCTGTGTATAGAAATAACTGTTGTTAATCATGTCGTTTAATTTTGATAATGTCTAAAATATTAAATGATAAATTATGATTTTTTTAATATACATATTTATATTATTTGATACAAAATATTATCTGTTTAAAATATATGTTGTATGATATATTTGTTATAAATGAATACATTTTGAAAACTTTACTATTTACTTTTTGAAAAATTAGACTGATTACTATTCATCTTTTAACAACTTTGATATTGATTGGTTGTATTATTTTAACAAATTTAATATTTACGGGTTATCTTCTTTTGACAAAATTGATATACCCACACGGGGTAGTAGGTTATGTTTATTTTCAAATCTCTACATCATATAAAATTTTTAAAATGGTTATATATTTTCAGAACTATTATAAATAATATTTAAAGAGATTTTACTATGTATGCACTGTGTATGCAAATATTTGATTAGAATATTATATATAATGCATATAATATAAATAGAATACAGAAACCTATCACGTGAACAATTAGACTTTTTACATTACATTGATTATATCATGTTACATGTATGCATAATAGCATGTGCAAAGACATACATGACATATCATTTCCATTAGCTTTCCTTTTTTCTTTTTAGTACAAATTTGACTAAAGCTTAAAAGTGCTCAAATTTGCAAGATTACAGATTTTCCTTTTGTGTGATTTTCTTCCGCGTGGATTTAACTGACATCTCAAGGAGCGTCTGTCTCTCCCAACAAGTATATTTTTGTATATAAATAGAAGTGTTTTGTGTGGAGAAAAATCAAGAACTTGAAAAGAAAAAAAATTTGTGTACTCCAAAATTGTGATTGTATTTTCACTCTACTCTTTCACTTTCAGATCTAAGTGTTGTCTTTGTGAGAGAATTATTGTAAAAAATGGTTGAAGTACCTCTTATTTTTATTCATTATTTTGTGAGAAAATTTTGTAAGGGTGAGGCATTTATTGTTGAGTAAGACTCAATAAATAAAAGTAAGACTTGTATAAAATTCATAAATTTGGTGAAGCCTTGGTGGTGTATTGATTCATTTTGATAGTGAAGAAATTCTCAAGGAGGTTCCTTGGGGAGTGGACGTAGGCCCGGCGTGCCAAATCACTATAAATCTTAGTGTTTGATTTTCTTTTCCTATCGCTCTTACTTTTATATTAATAATTGTTGTTCTGTTTTTTATTTGTTAAAATTTGAATATTGTGTTTATTATTTTTTAATATTACAAAATTTATTTTTAATAACCCAATTCACCCACTCTTGGGTTGCCTACCTGGGATAACAATTGTTTTAGGCTATCGGTGAAGGGTTTGTAACGCCCCGATAATTATACCATCTAAGTTGTTACCAATTCATTATTAATGTTCACTTTCATGGCATTCATATAAACAATGAATAAACATAAACAAGTCTATAAACGGAAATCCTGCCACATTCTCATGGATTTCCTCAAGTTCATTGTAATAATTTACAACATGTTATAATAAAAAAATGTACATCCAAATTGCCATAAGGGCTTACACCTTTCAAGACCATGAGCCTTGATTTCAACAAATAAAATCCTAACTCGACAAAGAACCTCAATAACAATGGGCCAACAATATCAATGAAGCTTTAGCGCTTCAACTTGAATTCCATTCACCTTTTAACGATATCACTGTTCACCTTCATTACCTGAAATTTTAGGATATACAGCCCATAAAAAGAGAGTGAGCAATGACGCCCAATATGAAGTAAACTTAACTCATTATAAATAAATAAATAACTATATATATAAATGCTTAAGTTGGTTATATTCATACAACACATTATAATGTACAATTCTTGCAGCCTTGATAACATTCAATGCTCAATGCAAATTTAAACCCACAATTGGCTCAACACCTGGGCCTTAATTCTTCTCAAGAACATCTTTTTTAAAATCCCAAAATGTATCTCGAAATATCCCCCACATTTACCAGCCAACAAGTACGGAAGGGAATTGGGTCCTTTACATTTTTTAAAGCACCTCCACATTTATTGGCTAACAAGCACGGAGGGGCAATTAGACACCTCGTTACATTTATTAATACCTCCACATTTACCGACCAACAAGCACGGATAGGTAATTGGACACCCATCAATCATTTCAATATTTCCCTCACATTTACTGGCACTTAGCACAGAAGGGCAATTGGGCACCTTTACCAAAATACCAATGACATCTCCACATTTTTCGGCCATTGAGCACGGAAAGGCAATTGGGCATCTCAACACACACAACGCATTCTAAAACCACACACACACCTTTAAATTATCTAATATTTAATCCAACACCATGGAAATGCAATGTAATGCATGATTTTCAAACCTTCCTTTTTATCTCAAAATTCCTTTTTAATTGCACAAAAGTTCCACTAGGGGTGTAAAAATGGCCTGAGGCCCGCTTGAGGCCTGAGGTGGGCCCAACCTGTTTCGGCCCGGTTAGGCATGGCCCTTCCCTTTATGGCCCGGCCCGGCCCAAAAAAAAATCAGCCGGCCCGGCCCACCTATCTAGCCCTCTTTCTACCAACGGTCAAATTTCAAAAAATAAAAATGAAAAACAACTTGCAACAGTTAAATAATTAAAAAAATAAAAACTATAAAAAAATCAAATAAATAAAAGATTGATCTTATAAAAATAAAAACTATAAAAAAATCAAATAAATAAAAGATTGATCTTGTAAAAACAAAAAAATAAAAACAAAAACAAAATAACATAATAGTTAATAATTTGTACAATTATCTCTAATTGAATTACAAGAACCGATATAAAAATTATATAATTAAATAAATAACATTAATAATTTAAAATAAAAACAAAAAATAATAATAGCTTATTAAATTAAAATCAAATTAACTTTATTTTGTTTTTTCTTTGGCAGCCATCACAGGACAGGAATAAGGAAGAGAGAGAGACAGAGACAGAAAGACAGAAATTGAGTGTGGGACCCACTGGGCAGCCAAAATGACATTGATTCATTGAAGAAGAAGAGCCTGTCATTGCCCCGCCCCTACTAGCCTACTCTGTCTATTGCATCTCATCAATCACTCAACACACACTCTCCTTCATTCAATTGAATGAAAAAAAAAAAATCAAACGGTTGTAAATTAGTAGAGACAGATGGTCATAAAAATTCAAACGGTAATATATATATATATATATTTATAAATTTATTTCACTCTTTAAAACTACTATAAATATCCTTCATTTTTCAAAATAAATTTCACAAATAATTCTCTCTCTTAAACTCTCTTAAACTCTCTCAATCTCTCTCAACTCTCAATTAATTTTGAAGTGTCATCTCTAAGTGACAATTGCAATTGTGCAACAGGAAACTTTTATTAGAAGAAGTTAATTTCTGTATCGTATTCGCCAGTCGGTAACATTAATTAGTTTAATTAAATTTATTAGCTACTCATTTTTTTCATTAATTATTTGTGCACATATATTAATTATTAGTTTTTACTGATTGTATTTACATATTATTTAAATTAATTGTTAATTCTTATATATTGTTTTACTTACATTACTATGGATCTTAACATTCCTAATGTTTATGTCGATGTTGGTACACATACTACACAACATGAATCTGTTGATTCTCCTTCTAATATCTCTCTTCCAACAGTTGGATCATCATCTAGGAGTAGAAGTAGTAGTGTGTTTGGGAACATTTTGAAAAAATATCTATAAATAATCCTGATGGTACAATTACATTTAAAGCAAAATGTAAATATTGTGCACATTTACTTAATGTTGCATCTGCAGGGGGTACTAGTAATCTAAAAAGGCATGCTAACAAACATTTACAAAGTCAACAACTTGATATTTGAAGTCAAATGCAATTAGGAGCTTCATCAACTGGTAATTTGCAAACATTTGCATATGATCCTATACATGTACAAAATTCTAAAGTTGATTATATTATTAAAAAAGAACAACCTTTTACTATTAGTGAATGTCCCGATTTTACCGAAATAATTCACGAAAGTTTTGTACTGCAATATCAAAGTTTTTCAACATATACTACTAGAAATAGGATTTTAAAGAAATTTTAAAATGTTAAAAGTGAATTATTTGACATCTTTAAAAAATTGAATGGAATAGTTTGTTTAACATCTAATCTATGGTCAAATAATGGTTTTGAATATCAATGTATCACTGCACATTTTATTGATAATGATTGGAAATTAAATAAAAGAATTATTTCATTTAAATTAGTTGAACTTCTATACACTGGTCATTCGCTTGGTGTAGAAATAAGAAATGTATTATATGAGTGGGCTTTACAAAATAAAATATTTACGATTAGTTTAGATAATGCAGCATATTATAATCAAACTGTAGCCTATTTAAAATTAACTTTACAATTACTTGTTGATGGTGATTTATTTCATGTTCGTTGTTGTGCCCATATTTTAAATTTGATTGTTAAAGAAACTATGCATGTATACAAGACTTCTGTATTTGTAATAAAAAATGCAGTTGTTACTACCTTCTAGTAATTGAATTTCGGAATATAGAAAAATTTGTCAATGAGAAAATATGACATTTAGAAAATTAATTTTAGATATAGATAGCAGGTAGAATTCAATATATAATATGTTAAAAATAGCTTATGAAAAAGAGAGCAATAGATTTATTTTCTGCAACAACATCAATAGAAAATTATGTTCGTTGGCGCGATTTTGAAAATTTTATTTTTTCAAATTTGGCCTAACTGGTCGTCCCACCAGACGTCTTACCAGACGTCCCACCGGTTGTCCGGCCTATTGACCGGGACAATGCAAAAAAAATTTTTTTTTGCAATTAACATATGCTAATTTTTATATATTCAAAAAATATATTTTTCGAATTTTTAAATTTTTTTTATGTGCTTTAATAGAATTTTGAGATTTATGTTTGGTTATGAGTTGTAAGTTTTTGTATCAAATATCATATGTCACATCAAAAATTTCCCACTCAATTCAAAACTCTTTCACCAAATAAATTTTCCACACTCAAATCATAATTCCAAAACTCACAAACTCAAAATACAACTTATACTCTCAAATCATATTTACAAAACTCTACCAAACGCAACCTAAAGTTCTCGTAAAATATATGGGTAATGAATATTATGTAATCATTATTACTTTAATGAAAGCAAACTTTGATAAATATTTTGATTCTTTGCCTCATCTTTTAGGTTTAGCCATAATGATTGATCCTAGGTGTAAAGAAATTGGTTTACAATAATTTTTAGAGAGTCTTTTCGTTGATCAAACACAGTTTGCCCCTATTATGCAACAGATTATTTGAAGAATACAGGGCAGCTGCAACTGTAAATACACCTATACACACTACACTAGCAATCTCATCTCGAGGCGGGGATTAAGTGTTTTTTCAGCAATAAAAAATAGAAGAATATCTCAATATACAAGTGTAGATAGTTTTGAACTACAACATTATTTGGAAAGCCCGTCAGTGGATGATTCCGATGATTTTGACATTTTGGAATGGTGGAAACAAATTGAAACTATGTGGCCTGTGGTTTCATAGATGACTCGTGATATACTAATTGTTCCTATTTCTACAGTTGCTTCGGAACAACTTTTAGTGTAGGTGGACGGGCGCTGAGCAATTACCGAAGTAGGCTTTCACCCAAATGGTTAAGGCACTGATGATATCTAGAGATCATATGCATGCGCTTACAAGAAAACAAAATTATAGTGAAAATGAGCGAATTAAAAATGATTTGGATGACATATTCTCGGGCAATACGACTGAAATGTCTGTCTCCTTCGATGATTGATCAACAATTTGTTTTTTACTTTTCATTTCATTTCTTTTTTTTTTAATTAGATTATTGAGGTGGAGTATAATGCAAATGATTGGTAAGCTAGTAGGTGCCAACCTAATTGGGATGTACATGACCTATAGTGATAGAATTACTTTACCATTATCAATAATCTACACCTATTTTATTAATAATATCAATTTTTGTAATATTTTATTTCATTTTGAAATAAAAATTATTCATTCAATAAATGTTATATAAATAATAATATTGTAATATTGAAAGTTTTATTTTCATATATATAAAATTATTCATTTCGGGAAAAAAAATTACATAATTGCATTCTTTTTTACTTATAAGTTCATAATTAAAAAATATAAGTCGTATATAATTAAATTTAGATATCACCATGAAACATAACCAAACAAAAAATCTCATTAATTTTAACTAAAATACTTTAGTATAATTTTTTTTTTATTCCTAATAAATAAAATAAAAGGCTCGACTAGACCGGCCCAAGGCCCGCGGCCCAGGCCCTAAGATCTAGGCCTGAGCCCCGGCCTATTATGAGTGGGCTTGGGCAGCCTGGGCTCCACTTTTTGGCCCATGGGCCAGGCCAAGCCATTATTACATCCCTAAGTTCCACTAATAATTCAACAAATAAAATCTAATAGACTATTCTCATTTTCAAGACTCCATATCCTACTCTTTACCAACCATCAACCCATGCAAAACACTACCTTACATCCTTTTACAATTCTAAGTATTCACACAATCCAACTTATTTAAATCACCAATAACATCATCATAGACAATAAATTTATCCAACACACTTATGAACATGAAAAATCACTTTAATTTTCAACATAAGGTATCAATTAACTCAAACCCTCTTTTAATTTTAAAATCCCAATTCTAGGGTTTTCAATAAAATTAAGGATTTTCCTCATTTCTTTGTTAAATCCTCAAATCATCAAGTATTAACAATCAAAGTACCAAAACATTCTAAATATTTCAAAGGTTTGAGTGAAAACCCCAATTTTGAATTATGAACATCTTTTGATCAAAGATTTCAAACTCAAATCAACCCATACTTCCCATAATACATCAAAATTGAACAAAATCATAAATGATTGAGTTAAGAGAACTCCCTACCTCAAGAGGTGAACAAACAACGAAGACCCAAGCACGAACTCTGACGAAATCACAATCCAATCGGCCAAGAGGAAGATCCTCATTCCTTCTTCACTAATCTTGCATGATCTAAGGTGGATCCTAGGTATAATAAGGTGAAATCAAAGGTTTTGTGGCTAGGGTTTTCGAACATGAAGAGGGAAGGGAGAGAAATGAGAGAAAAATGAGAGAAAATGAGCAAAAAGTGACTTTTATACTAGTTAATCTCAAATAGACCGCTCGAGCGCAACTTCCTACGCTCGAGCAAACAACACAAATTCGAAGCAATCACTCGAGCGATCATTCCACCGTTCGAGTGAAAAAAGAGAAGTCCCATAAGTTTTGCAGAGCTACAGTGAAAATACTGGGAGCATGAATTCTACGCTCGAGCGATAACTCCACCGCTCGAGCGATCCCGATTGCAAAACTACCAACTATTGGGAGCTAAGATTACTGCTCGAGTGACCAAATGACTGCTTGAGCGGTCCGAAAAACTCAACTGTTACAAGATAGTCTTGATTGTTGTAGACATTACATGAGGATTAGGTTAAATTGAAACTAATTTCTCATACATTGTGCATTGAGTATCATTTCATATTGAACATTGTAAATGTATTGATTTTGAGAAAAATGGATGAATACCTTGGTGAATCTAGTTAGGGAGTGTGGTTGTGGTTATGATGTTGGCTTGTGTGTCATTGGTGAAAGTCTAGAAACCCGAGCGGTTAGATGCCGATCCTTCCAGATAGTATTGGTAAAATGATTTTGGTTGTAACGCCCTGAAATAAATAACATTAACCCATTTGTTAACAGTGCTACAATTAACCAACAATCTCATATCTTCCTTTCATTTTACCTTTGATGATTACAAAAGATGATATATGCAATATATATTCATAAATCCTAGATTTTGAATCTATGGCATATGGCATGGATACAAGAGTAAAAAGGAAAATAAAACCAAATAATGAAATGCCCTAATGGCTACAACTTTCCAAGATGATACTTGGTTACAACAAAATGAGTTTAAATTCAATACATGTAAAGCCCGAGGCTTAATAAAAAATAATTACATAACGAAACTAAAAAGGAAGCCTTAAGCTTTGAGTCCTCCCAAGTTATGTCCTTGGTGGAGACATATCATCAACACTTGAAAGTTGTTTCTCACATAGGGTGAGTCAAAGCCCAGTAGAGATACTCTAATACAGTATGTAAATCTTAGCAAAATCATAAGGTGAATGCATGTGCATGCCATTTGTCAAATATTCCTCGTTTTCCATCTCAAAACAATGCAATGCCAGATAGAGGTGGGCGTGGGTCGGTTGCGGCCACGGAACCTCTAATCCGTTATCCGTCCGCCAGATTGGCAGATTGGAGAAAATCAATCTACATCCGTCCGCCAATTTGACGGATGTGGATTGAGCGGATTGGCGGTTTGGCAGATAGATGCGAATCGGTTTGATGGTTTAAAATTTTATAAATTTTTAACATAATTCAACTTGTGCACTTCCTCAAAAAAAAAAAAAAAAAAAAGAAGAAAGTATTACAGTCAATGACCTAAAAAAATATTACAATCATTGCATGCCTCATCCAAAGCAAGAAAGTTTGAAACTTTAGAATATCACAATCACTGCACGCCTTATCCATATACCACAATCACAGAATGCCTCATTCACATAAAATATTACAATCTGTGGTTCTTAAAATATAAAAACAATTCAAACCATCAAACCATGAACAGAGCAGTAGTGGAGATTGTATGTCTCTGTATTGTTATATTTATATCTATTTTTGAAAACAAAAACCAACCAGTATATATCATATTTTCTATTTATTATTTTTTAAAGATAGATTTAAAACCAAAAAATATAGATAAATAATACGCTTATTTTTTTCAATTCAAAAAAGATATTTAAGTTGAAAACTTTTTTTCAACAGAATATTTAAATTCTTTTTTAATTGAAAACACAAACAGAATATTTAAATAAACTAAAAATACAAAGTCTTATAAAAAACTAGGGGTGCTCGCGGTTTGGCGGTTCGGTTGCGACCAAAGGAATCTCAAATCCGTCATCCATTCGCCAGATTGACGGATTAGAAAAAATCAATCCGCAACCGTCCGCTCGTCATCACGCATCCATCCAAAATGCAACGGATCGGTTCGGTTTAGTCGGTTTTGGCGGATCGGTATATCCGCTGCTCACCCCTAATGCCAGATTATAATTCAATTCATGAAAATAATTCTTTTATAACAAAAAACAGGGCAGTGGATACAACACACTGAGAATCTCTAGGTACGTGTCTGCTAATAGGCTATACAAGCACTACCAAAGCCATTTTACCAGTACTAACCGTAAGTATCGGCACCTAACCGTGTGGGTTTTTGAACTTTCACCAAGGACACAAAGGCCAAAAAAAAAAAAAATCACAACCACACCCCCTAACTAGATTCACCACGGTATTCACCATTTTTCTCAAAAATCAATACATTTACAATGTTTAATGTGTAATGATGCTTAATGTACAATGGATAAGAAATTAGTTTCAATTCAACTTAATCCTCATGCAATATCTACAACAATCAAGACTATCCTCCACCGATAACTCAAAACAGATATCTCTATATATTAGATAATTTCCAATTAAAAGATATAATTCCATAATTTACAATGGGAGTGATATTACATATCCAACTCCACCATCTTCATCAACATAACCATTATTCCA
Source organism: Camellia japonica (assembly GCA_030407325.1). NCBI lineage: Eukaryota > Viridiplantae > Streptophyta > Magnoliopsida > Ericales > Theaceae > Camellia > Camellia japonica. The sequence goes on along the minus strand of JAPPVO010000010.1, from coordinate 75,903,667 downwards.
ATTTCACAATATCCAACATCATTTTCCATTTTCCTTTCATAATTTCAAATATCCAAAATTAAGCAAAACCCCCTTTATTTATGAAAATCAATTTTAAGAAAAGATTTCCATCATTTCAACACAACTAATCCACAACCATAATTCCACACCCATTTTCAATAGTCAATTTGGAAAACCCCTCTTTTTGATTCAAACCAAACCCTGAGTTTTACCAAAATTTTCCAAATAAATAACCTTTTTCAAAGAGCAAATAACTAAGCTAAAAATTATATAATAAAGTCAAAGAAATTCCTACCTCAAAGTAGAAGACACGAAGAAAAGATGGGTAGAACTTGACGGTGTCAAAACACTAGATGCTCCGATTAAAACGAAGCCCTCGACGTGCTCAATGTTTTTCTCCAAAGGATTAAGGTAAGGAAACTCACGGATTTAGAGTATTTGGAGCAAAAAAATGAGAACTAGAGAGAGTGTGTATGGATCTAGGGTTTTGGAATGTTTAGAAAGAGAAAGAGATGAAAAAGTGATCTAAGCAACCTTTTTCTTGGACTGATATATGCACTGACCGCTCGAGCGCAAGAATGGTCGCTCGAGTGACAAACACAATAAGTGACACCGCTCAAGTGGAATTCTCAATAGTTTTACATATTGTTAAAGACCACTCGAGCACAGGAATGGTCGTTCGAGCGAATAAGCCAAAATCTGGGCAACAACTCTTTTATTAAAAAAAGAAAAAGAAAACTAACTTCCCAACCTGTTTCAAACGCAACCAAAACTCCCAATAGCCAAACCCAACAAACAAAAAGATGGAAATGAGTTGAACAACAGTTAGATACACAGGTTTTCAAATCCAAAAGCAATTAAAAGGGTCGGGTTAAAATTAGAATCGTTATATTGGTAGTGCTTGTATACCCTACTGGCAGACACGTACCTAGAGATTTCCAGTGTGTTGTATCCACTACCTTGTTTTTTGTTATGAAAAGATTATTTTCATGAACTGAGTTATAATCTGGCATTACATTGTTTTTGAGATGGAAAAACGAAGAATGTTTGACAAATGGCATGCATATGCATTCACCCTATAATTTTACTAAGATTCATATACTGTGTTAGAGTATCTCTTTTGGGTTGTGGCTCACCCTATGTAGAAAACAACTTTCAAGTGCTGATGATATACCTCTACCAAGGACGTAGCTTAGGAGGACTTGGAGCTAAAGGCTTCATTTTTGTTTATTGATGTAATTATTTTGTTTAAGCCCTGGGATTTACTTATATTGAGTTTAAACTCATTTTATTGTAACCAAGTATCATCTTGAAAAATTATAGCCATTAAGTCATCAAATCTAGACCCTCCTTCCACGAGTTCCACCAAAATAGGGTTGCTCCCTTAAGCTAATGTGTAGCTAACTCCTGTTTTTGAACTTCGGTGAGCTGCATACGACCAAACACCATCTTGCATTTCTAAACCCAAGCGTCAGTTGCAATGGGTCCTCCATCTCCAGAGAATTTTTGACCTCCTAAAGAACCAAAGTTTTTGTTTCTTTTCGCAAAGGGATCTCCCTGCTGACCTTGATTATTGTTCTGCACATCCTGAAGTAATTGAGCCATCATCTTCCCCACATTAACCTACACCGTATTGGTTGCCTCGGTAGCAGTCGCCGCTGCCATTGTCGTTGCCGTTGCGTTAATAGTTGTTTCTTCCCCTGTGCCATTGGGCTCAGCGCTTCTCAAATTATACCTTCCGGCTATCACCTTCAAGTTAAGCACACAAGAAGAATTCGTTCATAAATATTTAGAATAAATTTAACCACCAACCTAAACCAGCTAACCCATGTTTCCATAATCCGAGGATCACCTGAACTCTCACAAGTCTAGGGTAACCTAGAGCTCTGATACCAAACTGCCACGCCCTAAAATTTGAACAATTAAATATTAAATTAGTACTAAATCCCAATTAATATTCCATCATTTAAATCCTAGGGGTGAAACAAAATCTAAACGTTCACGCCTCCAAAGGGTTTAAGTAAATTTCCATCCTCAAAAGATTACAAGGGAAAAAAAAACTAACAAAACGCCAACCAAACCATCCACTATAATTTCATAACTAACCAATACCTCCCACATTAAAATAACAATAAATGGCCAAAATAACTTAAATAATGTAAGGTTACAAACCATGCCAAATTATCCAAATACTAAAGTCATAAAAAAAATAATAAATACATAAACTAATATCAACCCTAAGCTCAAGAAAACAAAAGAAGTCCAAACGACATGTCCAACAACTATAGTTATTCCACATCACCACCGTAGCCCCAACTAATCATGCAAAGAAAACTCAACTACGCTCAAACAGAACACACCCGAGTTGCCAAGAGACAAAACGGGTCAGTATACATGTATACTGGTATGAGTACAAGATTTAACACCCATGTGTCCACCAGACACAAACAAAAATACATTTAATTCTTGTTACGGGACAAGACAAGTAGTTCCATCCGCATCGAGATGAATGGGTAGTTTCCCGAGATACGGTGGCATTTAGTTTCTTGCCTGTACACAAGAAAATATAAATTGAGTACAAAACAAACAAAATAGAAATAAAAATATGGTAGGCCAACCCTGCATAAAAAAAAATTAGTAAGACCCACCATTCTGCAAAAAAATAAAGTTAGTATAATTTAATCCTAAGTAACTTGCTAAAGAAGTATAAAAATATACTGTTTCATGCTTAAATAATTCGAATTGACAAAAACTCAAAGAACAAAAGTTGTATAGAATCAAATTTCCTAAGAGGTAGAGCGAACGAATTTAGTAGAAACTGAACAAGTTGAGAGAAAAACTTAATAGAAAATCCTAAACGAAATTCGATCGAAAAATTTGGAACTAAAAACGAAAAGAAACTTCTGCAAGATGAATTTTTCAGAAAAGTTCAAAACATGAAAAGTGTTCAGAATAATGTTTTACTTCAGTTTATGTGAAACCAATAAAAATGAGCTCGTTTCGTGGGTAATAGCCTCTAAAATCTGCATTGCTAAAATGAACCAAAACTACTATAACCAAGATCATCCGATTATAAGTTCTAATCGATCTTTTTAATAAAAAATTAAAACACAAAAGTTGTCTAAAATCACGTATACACGCCTTTGCTCAAATTTCATAATTTATCGAGGTCGTTTACTATTTTTCAAGATATACAAATCAATACAATTCACACTATACAAATAAACTCTTAATTAAATTCTTTGTACCTTAACTCCACCACTTCGGCCCTTCACTTCCGGCCTACACATATATCCCATGTGCCTCCCGTATACCTAACACCGCTCTGAAGCCAAACTTGCACGGGAATATCGTCCCAAGTTTGACTCACACTTCCCGCATGGTTAGCATATACGTACACACGTAAATTAGAGCACTCGTCTACTCATGAGAACGAGGCAACAATATATATACACAATCTCTCATCCACTCATGAGAACAAACATAATAATGCAAAACCTAAGGCATTCAAATAAATTTCATAATTCTCACATTTTTTTATACACTCTTCCTCACCAACACTCAAATGAAACAACAATCCATGGAGTCATGGTGGAGTATAAGGAATTTATCTATGGGTTCCAAGTTTATTTTAATTTTATATATCCATGAGTGTGATTACAACCATAAAATAAATTCATATAAAAACCCTAAACCTTGCATACACAACTAATCAAAATAATTAAAATCAATCAATCATCTAAAAATCATAAACCTTACATACACAACTAATCAAAATAATTAAAATCAAACAATTATCTTCATGTAAATATAAAATCAACATCAACATCAAATAAATAAAAATAAATAAATAAAAACAACAAATTAAACATAAATCAAGGAAAGTAGGTTCCGTACTCATAATATTTTTTTGAAGATCAAATAATTATTTAAAGAACTAATGGAGCCACCAAAACAAAATCCTAACTCTTTTTTTTTTTCTTTTTCTTTTATCTCCTTTCTTTTTTCTTTCTTCCCTGTTTCTACTTCTTTCTGAAACTAATCTCTTTTTCTTTCTTTGATTACTCTCTCTCTCTCTCTCTCTCTCACACACACACACACACACACTCGGCTGCTCTCCCTATTTCTTTTCTTTTTCTTTTGATTACCTAATCCTTATTCTAACCTAGTTGACTATTATATAATATTATATAAATACACATAAATATAACATATATAAATATAAGTATAAGATCAATATATATATAACACCTTTTATGTATATAAAAAATATATATATCGATATATATAAATATTCAAATTAATTATATATAATTAAATAGTACATTAAATTAATTAAATATCACATTAAATTCTCATGTAACCACACAATTAATAAAGTCAGAAATAAAATAAAGTAATAATAATAAATATGACTCACAAAAAATTAAGGTCGCTACAAAGACCGTGCTTGGTTACAACAAAATGAACCAGAAGCTCAATACAAATTAAGCCCTAGGCTTGTACAAAAGTTAAACACAAAATAAACAAAGTTGAGCCTTCAGTTCCACAGTCCTCTCAAGCTAAGTCCTTGGCGGGAGGCATATCACCAGCACCTGAAAATGGTTTTTTTCAAGTAGGGTGAACCAAAGCCTAATAGAAACAATCTAGCATAATATATGAATCTTAACAAAGATATCAGTATGATATGCATACACAATGCCCATGGTAAAATCATTCGTATTTTACAAGATCATAATATGCCAAGTGTCATATCTCAATCTATTTTGTCTTAATTCATTTCATGACAATTCATTTCACCTTAACCTAAGAGTCAAGTCCATTGTTATCCAGACAATCCAACTGAGGCTACAACTTAGTGGTTTTCTGTAATAACCCTCGTTACTGATCACTGATGAATACCGATTACTGCTAAGTTAATACCGATTATGGAAAGTAAATAAACTGACTAACTTACTGAACTGACCGATTGAACTCTGAATCCGAATCGATTAACTGTACCTGTTTGAATTGTAATCCTATCTGTTTGATTATTTGATTATCTGTTTATGTTTATATGTTTAAACTGTTAATTGAAGGCCTTATCGACGGCCGAATTCAGAATTGTTTAGTGTGTCATGATCATCATAATTTATGTGATTTTATAGTATAATTATCCGAAAACTGATTAGGTATGATTAAACTAGATTAAATTAAGCTAAATGAATGGAGATGCCTTATTTACCAAACTAGCCCTTAGTGGGCCATTACACCAAACATATTTGAGCCTTAGCTTAGCATTTCAAAACATTTCCTCAGCCAAGATTGAGAGCTCCACCGTCCTTAGAGAGAGAGAAAAGGGAGAGAGTTGATTTTCATCACATTTTGCTTGATTGTATGTGGAAATTTAGAAGATTGAAGTATAGAATTCCATATTTAAGCTTCTACACTTGAACTACAAGACTTAGGTAAGGATTTTACCTTCTTAATGTTGTGTTTAAGCTAATTCTTGCATGATTCATGCTTCATTGTAGAGTTAAGTCATGTTTTAAGTTCAAACATGTTGAATTGGAACTCAATTGTTGCATGCATGTACTTATCTTACATTATTGAGGTTATTCTTCAAAGATTTTCACATGCATGTCCATGTTAATGTTAAGAACCATGATTTCACCTTACTTTGAAAAGAATGAGCTCATTAGAGCATGTTTTGAAGCCTTAAATGAATTTAAAGTCTTACATGTTGTGTTTGAGTTTCATTCTTGAAAAATGGTTTGAGATTGGGTTTGGAATTAAACACCCTTGGGCTTTGATTTCTTAAATTGAGTTTTGAAATATGTTATTCTATGTGTTTAAAAGAGTTTTCCAGGAAATTGGCCCAAGAGGATCGAATTTAGTGCATTTAAACTTGAATTTGAACTTCGAGCTCAAATCTGGAATTTCCAGATTTTGGTTGTCCGCCCGAGCGGGGAAATCGAGCTCCCAGCATCTTGCACTATGCATCAGTCCGCTTGAGCGGAGGAAGTTACGCTCGAGCGGAAGACTAGGTGATACGCTCGAGCGGGCGTCGAGCGGAGATTTCACATATCCAGTACTTTATGGTCCGCTCGAGCGGTGAAGTGGACGCTCGAGCGTGGACCTTTGTTTGCTTTTCCGCTCGAGCGGGGAAACATGCGCTCGAGCGGGACCCTGTTTCACTGAAATTTCTGAAAATGCTTTTAAGTGCATCTTTGCATCCTCATTTCCATCCTAGGCATTCTTAGGCCTAGTTTAAGGCATCTTAATGAGTATATAGATGTAGAACACACCGAGGCAAATTAGGGATTAAGTTATTATCTTTCCCAACTGTGTAGCTTAGTGTGTGTTCAATCTGTAAACTATGTAGGGTTGGCTTCCCGAGGAGATGCTCTAGTTCACCGTAGCCCAGAACTCTGTGAGTAACAATTGTGTAAAGATATGTTCAAAATGATTATCTTGTAAATACTGAACTGAACTGTTTACTGAACTGATATTGATTACTGAATGAATGTATGTCCTTTATTTCTGAACTGTACTGTGGCATCCTTAGCACCTACTGTTTACTGTTACTGTTACAGAGATCTCTGTTGGTTCCCTCGTGGAACCACTACTGTTTACTGACTGATGGCCATCATTACTGTTCGGTCTTTTAAGACCTACTGTTACTGTTATGCTAATGGATGTACCACATATGACTGTTTACTGTACTGAACAACTGTTACACTGATTGAAATGAACTGTTTTCATTACTGTAAGGACATTCATTCTAAACCTCTTTACGCTTTATGTTATTCACTGGGCTTTAGCTCACTGCTCATATATATATATATGTGTGTAGGTGTACAGGCACCGGATCAAAACTAGAAGCGTCGGGGTAGATTCCCAGTTTTGTCAAGCCAACCAATGCGCCTCACTGCGAGGTTCCGAGCCTGCCAAGCTTAGGCTTAGGGGTGTTTTAGTGTTCCCCCTTACTGTACTGTTTTATTTACCGTATAGACTGAACGTTTGCACTGTACTGTTCATCAGGGATTAAGTCCCTGTTCTGACTGGTTGTATATATATATGCATACTGTTTTGTACTGTTCTGTATATTTATATGAAAATCTTTTGGCATACAGACTGTCACAGCTCATTGGACATTGTTTATTTACTGTATTGGCTTCCGCCATGCCCCTGTACTCTGTTATACTGTCCTACTGTTAAGCAGGCCTTCGGTAATCTAGGATTACTGGCCGGTTACGGTGCTAAACCCATAGGGGCGGGTTTGGGTCGTGACATTTTCTAACCAATACAATCATTACACAAACACTTCAATTTGCCATTTTACGAAAATTTCATATGTGGGAATCGGCACCCATGTATATACGCGCAATTTTCAAGACTTTCACTCAGGACACATAGGCCAACTTAATTTACTGGAGTCCATCCCATTTCTCCTCCCAAACATGGAGTATGTCCCATTTCTCCTCCCAAACATCATACATATACAATGTATTAAAACACAGTCACATTGAATGACAACCGATAAGAGATTAGTTTCAATTCACTTAATCCTCATGCAATTTCTACAACAATCGTAGCTGTTCTCCACTGATAGCCCAAAATAGATATTTCTAAACAGATATACAATCTCTAAAACAAATAGACTATCCAATTTCCATAAATGAGAAATAACAAGTATCCAACTCTACCATTTACATAAATATCCATCCAATTTCACATTCCCCATATCAATTCCATTATTTATACAAAATAATTATTTGAAACATTTTAGGGCAAAACTCCATTTTCTCCCAAATCCAACCCATGTGTCAAAATCAAGAAATTTAACATAACACATCCTCATAACTACACCCACAACCATTTTCAATACCTTTATTTGAAAATCCCTTTTTTGATTTTAAACCAAAACCCTAAATTTATTTAAAATCCTCTAAATCCCAACATTATTTGCACAATCAACAAATAACTAAGTTAAAAATCATAGGAGAGTGTAAAAAGTTCCTACCTCAAAGTTAGAAGACGAGCAACGTAAAGAGAAAACTTCAAAGATGCCAAAACTGACTTTTGTTCGGATCAAAATGGTGCCCTTAAGATGCTCTACCTTAGAGAAACCAACGGATCTAGGTGAAAATGTAGAGAGAATGCGAGTTTTAGAGAGAGAGAGAGAGAGTCCCAATCTAGGGTTTTGAGAGAAAAAGAGATGAAAAAGTGATGTAAAAGGAGGCTGCTGTGAACTGATATACATACAGTCCGCTCGAGCGCAGAATGTACACTCCCAGTAGTTTTGCAGACATCAGACTAACACTCGAACGCAAGAAGTAACGCTTAAGCTGAGCTCGCTTGAGCGTAAAAAGAACCACTCAAGCATAAAATACACTCTCATGGTAGTTTTGCAGACCTACAAAAAGTACAGAGAGTTCATAAAGCCCACTCGAGCACAAAAAGTGTCGCTCAGGTGGAGGAGCAAAATTTTGGGCAACAAGAGTTTAAAAACCAAGCAACCAACCTGTTCCAAACATGTTCGATACAACCCAATAGCCAAACTCAAGTAAGAATAAGGGAAAAAAGACATGAACAACATTCAGAAACCACAAAACCCGAGTCTAGAATATCAAATGTACCGAGTCAAAATCGGAATTGCTATACTAACTATTTTCTTCTTCTTCTTCTTCTTCTTCTTCTTTTATTTTATTTTATTTTATTTTTTATAGTGTGTATAAATTTATCAAATCAAGTAATGAGTTATTCGAACTTAATTTAAAAACTTAATGAATTTTAAAACATATTAAATCTTAACTTATTTACCTAACGATCTTTTGTAAAAAAAATCATATTTGTATAACATTGCCCTCTAGTTATTGATGAGAAATATTGCTGAAAAATGAGTTAAATCTTAACTTACTCTTTCCATCGAATGGGTTTGCCCGTTTGTTTTTAAAATTAGGTTTGGTGAAATTATTAGTGTGGGGATTGTTAGTGAGGAAATTATTAGTGTGGGGATTGTTAGTTAAGAGATTAAGAAAAATTGTGTTTGTTTTATGACCATTGGACTAGTAAGAATTTATGGGTGCCTCTATTTACACACCAAATTTTGTCTCAAGGCACATCATTAATTTAATTATTTTTTATTACAATAATAACCTTACCTAAAATGACCACAACAGAATATCAGTACACACCTTAGTTGAATACACAACATCCAAATCCTAACCCTAGCCACCACTGCTGCAGCCGGCAATCTCTCTCTCTGTCTCTTGATCTGTATTCTCGCAATCTGCGAGGTGGTGGGTCGCTGGCGCCGGAGTCGCCTCCTCCCATCCCACTGCCACCCCCTCCCTAGCTCCTCTCCCTTCCCCGTTACCTTATTCTTTCGATTGCCAGCCTATCACCGCTGCCCCATCTCCGTCTCCCCTCTCCGTCACATCCCTTTCTCTCTGGCTTTATCCCTCCTCTCCCCAAACCCTAACATCACAAACCAGTCGCCGACGCTAGGGGTGGTTGCGAGTCGGTTGCGGCCATGGAACCTTCAATCCGCCATCCGTCCGCCAGATTGGCGGATTGGAGAAAATCAATCCGCATCCGTCCGCCAATCTGGCGGATTGGCGGTTTGGCGGTTTGGCGGATGGATGCGAATCGGTTTGGCGGTTTAAAATTTTATAAATTTTCAACATAATTCAATTTGTGCACATCCTCAAAAAAAAAAAGAAGAGAGAGAAGAAAGTATTACAGTCAATTACTTAAAAAAAATATTACAATCATTGCATTCCTCATCCAAAGCAAGAAAGTTTGAAATTTTAGAATATCACAATCACTGCATGCCTCATCCACATATTACAATCACAGCATGCCTCATCCACATAAAGTATTACAATCTGTGGTTCTTAAAATATAAAAATAATTCAAACCACCAAAACCATAAACAGAGCAATAGTAGAGATTGTATGTCTCTGTATTGTTACATCTATATCTGTTTTTGAAAACAAAAACCAACCAGCATATATCATATTTTCTATTTATTATTTTTAGAGATAGATTTAAAAACCAAAAAATATAGATAAATAATATGTTTATTTTTTTCAATCCAAAAAAGATTTTCAAGTTGAAAACTTTTTTTCAACAGAATATTTAAATTCTTTTTTAATTGAAAACACAAACAGAATATTTAAACAAACTAAAAACACAAAGTCTTATAAATTACTAGGGGTGCATGCGGCTTGGCGGTTCGGTTGTGGCCAAAGGAATCTCAAGTCCACCATCCGTCCGCCAGATTGGCGGATTGGAGAAAATCAATCCGCAACCGTCCGCTTGTCATCACGCATTCGTCCAAAATGCGACGGATCAAATTGGATCGGTCGGTTTTGGCGGATCGGTATATCCGCTGCTCACCCCTAGCCGCCGCAACCCAACCTTCAGAATCGCGACTTCCCTCCAGCCTTTCCCAAATTAGATCTAGGGTTTGAGAGGGTTAGAGATCTAGGATTTTAGAGAAGAAAAAGAAGAAGAAGAAGAAGAAGAATGGTGAGGGAATAGCGTCGGGGGAAGGTGGGAGGGGGTTGGAGAAGGAAGGCGACTGAGGGAGGTGCTGCAATGGAAGTGTGCGGGGTGGTGAGAGGTGTTGTAAGGGTGGTTTCTAAGGGTAGGAAAGGTGGCGGGAGGCTGGTGGAGCGGTGGTGCCAGCGACGGCGCCGACGTCAGATAAGGTTTGAGGTGTGTACTAAGTGGTGTGGGACTAAGGGCAAAAATGAAACGTTGTGGTGTGTGTTAAGAAAAATTATATTTTTTCAAATTATTAAAGGTGTGAACTGAGTAATGTTGTGCCTTGAGACAAAATGTAGTGTATAAATAGAGGCACTCAGAATTTATGTTTGTTTTGTCATTTCAGGATGGAATTAGCTATATGAAATTCTATAAATACCCTTTGATGTTTTATATATATATATATATATTTATTATTAAAAATTATATTTTATAAATATATAATTTTTGGTACTATATAATTTTAATAAATTATTATATATATATTATATAAATATATTATTATATTTTACTATTAAAAAATATATTTATTAAAATTAATTTTGTATTAAAAATCCCATAAATACCGTTTGATGTTTTATATATATTTTAATATTAAAAATTATATTTTATAAATATATTTTTTGGTACTATTATTTTAGTAAATTATTATTATACATATTATAAATATATTATTATATTTTAATAGTAAAACATGTATTTATAAAATATTAATAAATGTTGAGAGTAAATATCATAGTAATAAATTTAGCAATAAACACAAAGGTAAAATAGTCGATTGACCCATAGTACAAGGGATTCATTTTTGAACACCACCTCTCCTAGGCCATTATTAGTCCCCTCATTCAAGGCCTTTCATATTGCTATCCATTTTGAAAACAAACATGATAATTGTTATCCCTTCATCACTATTAATCCAGCCATGACGCCTATTTCTCAAAACAAACATAGCATAAATATGTAGATTTCATAACTAAAAAGTGTAATGATCTTACCTAAAATGGTAGGTTCTATCATTTTAGACCATTTCCAACCTTGCACCTTTTGTTTCATCAAATTTAAATTTAATGATAAGAGGAGCCTTTGCTATTCCAACGCTTTCACCAAACAAGTATCAAATCTAAGATATTTTAAGTCTTTCATCAAATTGAGGATGAGTTGTGGCTTTCATCAATTCACTATTCATAGTTATTGGAGTTGCAGACATCGGACGATTGGCTGGTTGTCCCCCCAGACAACCATCTCCTTGCAAAAATATGAAAAAATTACACTGGTCGGTTGATCGATCAGCCGGACATCCTCCCGATTGACTGGTGGTTTGATGAAATTTCAAATTTCTCTGTTGGAACAAACAATATCAGATGAAACTTTTACTTAAATTTGATAAAAAAAAAAGTTAAACGTTGGAGATGCTCTTACACTTATCAAAATATATGTATTCTTCATACACTCTTTGTGAGGAAGTAATTGTGAGAAACAAAATCGGATTGATTATAAATTACTAAAGGTGTGTGAACAAAATTGGATTGAGTGAGTGAACAAAATTGAATTTTATTGTGAGGGTAATAACTTGAAGAGTGTAGCCGGATTAATTATTGTAAACTACTAAAGCTATAAATTTAGTAATTTGCATTTTTTATTTTTTGAATTATTTAGAATAATTTGTAGAATTTTTTTTTTTTCCCCCTAACTGTTTGATAGTTTTAGGGGACATGAAGAGAAAATTAATTAAAGTAAAAGAGAAAGTTAAACATATTTTTTCTATTTCTTTTCATTTAGTTGTGACTTGTGAGAAGAATAAAGAAGATTATTTGATTACATAAAAAAATTATTAAAATAAATATTGGGCTCAAGAAGAAAACACCAAGAAGGAAAAGTGACAAATAAGAGGAAGATAAAATGTGAAAATTTTGGATATACATTTGATAATGTGTGTTTGGTTATTGCTCTAAGCTATAAATTCTCATAAATAGTGGTTTGAATTATATCAGTAGTTGGTACATTTTAGTTCGTGTCATTTTGATCCCTATAATTTTAATTGATTCGATCTTAATTTTTAATTTTGTCTCAATAAGATCCAATTGACAACAACCATTTACGTTTTTCTTTTTTTATGAAAAATGTGCACAAGATTAGCATCTGTCATACTTGTAGGTACAAAATTATAAACTTATTTAACTAAGTCAACGTCAACCATCTTAGTGACCATTTTTCATCAAAAAACCTAATCGACATTATCAATTAGACTAAATTGAGACAAAATCTAAGAATAAGGGTAAAAAATCCAGTCAATTAAAAGTGTGGATATCAAAATGACACATGAGACAAAATGCAATGCCTACTAGTGTAATTTAGCATACAAACATATAAATTCAATTTTGTTTACATTTACAAATTCAATCCTTAATAATGCTTTTAGTACGAATAATTTTGGTAAAAATAATAATAATAATTTGTCAAACAACTCCTTCCTCAAAAACAAACAACAACAAAAAAATAAAATAAAAAAAATAAAATAAAAAGGTGTGACTTTTGTGTTAGGCCTTGCACACAATGTAATTGAGTTGTAGTGACTCGATGCCTCTTCTGTTTAATCAAGAGTTGACATCGTGTATTCTAAAGCAAGATAAAACAAAATGAAAAGTCATATTAAAAGGAAATTCACAATTTTGTTGGTTCACACACCCACGTATATATGTTTAGTTTAATTTAATTTTTATGTCCCGATGTATTAAAATTGGCAAGAATTAATTATTTGATATTGTACTACATATAATATTCTTATTGAGTAGCTGGAGCGTTCTAGAATACATTAGGCTCAATACAAGCATACCATCTGTTATACATTTTTAAAAAAAGGGTCTATGAGCTCATTTGGGATGTGGGTTGACTTTTTAATTATTTTAATTGGGGATTAAAAAGTCTCGTTTGGAATACATTTTTTGACTTTTGTGAGAGAAAATATGAAATGATTATGAGTTGAACGTGATATTTTATCTTATTTGGCTAAAATAGCCTATTCTGTCTTACATGGCTATTTTAACCCAAATGTTCTTCCCAAACAAGCTCTATATTAGATACCAGTTATGTTTTTTTGTAAATTTTAGTCATGACCAATTGTGGTATCTGTTATAATTTAATTATAAGTCATTATAATATTGGTTATGATTTAGTTATAACTTATTGTGATTGTTTTTTTGGTTATAATCGAAGAAATTTTTCGTTATACATCAAGTGATATTTGATTATGACCTATTTTTGTATTAGTATTGTGGTGTTATGATTTTGATTAACCAAAGCTTTGTTTGGTTATGTCTGAAATGGTGTTTGGTTATGTATGACCCATTGTATTTCTTTTAATTAAGACTAAAATTGATTTAGTTGTGACATTTATGATATTGGAAAATATTATTTTTCGACAACTTTAATTCAAAATTAAAGTAGGATCCACCCACCAGTTGAGGTAGGTTCGAGTGAGGTTGTATTCTCTTAAGTGAAGAAATTACAATATAAAAAAAAAAAATGAGCCGAAACCATTGAGTTGTGAATGTCTCATAAAGTGGGTATCAATTAAAGTTAGATTTGGGACTTATTAGTCTTGGTCTGGATTGGGCCTAGGGCCTAGGCTTGTGCATGAACATGTGTTGGGTATGGATTTGGCTTTGGACCTAGTCTTGAGCTTGGATTGAGTTGTGATGTGTTAGGTTTAGTTTGTGCATGTATTTGAGATTGGGCCTGAATTGGGTTGTGACCCAACACCTATGTCTGTTTTGTTACCCATCATGTTTGAATAACATTATATAGGGTAAACTATCAATAGGTCATAATAGTTGGACTTAATTCCCATCAAGTCCTATTGAAAATAACTCTTAATAAAATCGTTGTTAAAAATAATTTTTTGTGACGATTTCTTACATATGTCGCTAAAAATTGATAATTAATGACTTTTTTGTCACGATTTTTATAAATTGTCGCTAAATTTACAATTAGTGATGTTTTTCTATGACGATTTTTTTAAACTGTCAGTAAAAATTAAAAATTTGTAATATTTTTTTTGTGAAATTTTCTTTAAACTGTCGCTAAAACTTAAAATTAGTGACATTTTTTGTGACAAAATTGTTCAAACTATCATTGAAAATTAACGATTAGTGACATTTTTTAATATTGTTTGATGAAAAATGTCATTAATTCTCATAGAATCTATTGAACAATAAGTTCATCTATTATGACCTACATGTAAGTCCCCTTTATATATATATTATGCACATAAGAGTTTTGTACCTTTGTAATTCTAACCCTATTGGCTAGAATTAATGGTCATTGATGTTAGGTTATATAGTAGTCTTCATGGCAAAGTCCCTTACAAGTATAAAAAGGGTCTTTCTCTTCCAACTTAAGAATATCACATAGATATGATTTTTGAAATGGAAAAATTTGTAATTTTCTTTAGATAAAGTTGGAGATGTATTTATACCAAAGAAAAAATTCAAAGGTTTTTTTTTCCTATCTTCTTTTTGCTAGTCTCTTCTTTGATTTTTATTGTGTTCAAAAATTTATATCTGAATAAAGAATAAAATTTTAATTTATTTTAACCGAACTAACTTAATATGTTTAATTTTTTATGTATGAATATTTAATATTTGGTTAATCTTAATAATTTGAACAAAATTATTTTGTTCAAATATAAATAATCGAACATTATATAAAAGTTCAACTCTCCCAATACATAACAAACAAACTCATCTTCCCAACAACATATGAACGAAATAAACAAAAAAAATCAAAAAGCTACGTCATAAACTAACATTTTCAATATTCATATCAACATTTTCAATATTTATATTGGAACCAACTATTTCAGTGTCATCTATAGTGTGCAAATTTTCAAACTAATTAATTTCAATATTTTTAAATCCTAAATCATTAAAGGCAATAATGTTTTGAGTTTGGAAAATAAGTATAATGCAGAAGAGAATGAAGTGAGTTAATTGATAATGAATGATATCATGAGTGTAATGTGTTAATGGTGAAGAAATACAATGTTTATATGTTTAAACCATAAATCTTATAGGTGACAATGGTGTGGGAAGAGTATTGTATATTTTTAAATATAAAATCTTTAAATGAGTAGAATAAACCTCCATATTATCCTTAATAATCTTTTTATTTGGGGATATTATTGAAATATAAATTTAATCTGTTAATAATATGTACTGAGAGAATTAGTAGTGTGTAAATAAAATCTCTCTTTGAAAAAGCTAATCTAAAAAGTCGGCAAGTTAAGAGAGAGAGATGGAGCGGGAATAATTAAGGATTAAAAGTTTGATTCTCTCATCTCAACTGCCTAACAATGTTGAACCATAAGTTGATTTCAATTCATAAATTTTAATTATTTAAGGTAATGAAATCTATATAATATATCAAGTAAATGAAATCTATATAACATATTAAGTAAAATAAAATAATTTATGATCAGAATTAATGAAATCTATAATCAAACTCCACTGTGAATCCCAATTTTTTATAAAGAAAATCAGAATAAAACTGTGAGGGATAGAGTGAAGTGAATAAATCAAAACAAAAATGATTAAGGATAAATGGTGAATGAAGGGTGGAATGAACCAAAACAAACACACACACACACACCAAAAAAAAAAAAAAAATTTACTAGCTTCGAATCCAGCCGACAGCCCCTTCTTGTGCTTGGTTCTCTTCTCGGAGTTGTGTCACTGCTGGGTCCTTTGTTTCACCTGATAGAGGAGGTTTGTCTATGGAGATTTGGGATTTAGGGCATGAGTGAAGTGAAAAGAGAAGAAGGAAAATCTTAGGCTATGTTTGGTTTAATTTTTGAAAAGAGTTTTGAGTTATATTTTGAAAGTTAAGTTGTTTCAAAGAGTTTTGAAAACAATTTTGGAATAATTTGTATTTTTTTATTTTATTTTTTTGTAGTTGAATAGATAAGTGTAAAAGAAAATTTGAGTGATTAATATGTAGAATGTAAGAGAATGAAGAAATTATTTGTTGCTCCAAGAGCAGGGGCGGAGGGACATTGGGCTTAGGGGGTCACGTCCCCCCCCCCCCAGTTTTGAATTTTTTTTTTTTTTTTTTCTTCTTTCTTTCTTTCATTCATTCAGTGTGGTATGCCTTGTGCCCCCTTCCTAATACACAATTTCAAAGCCAATGAACCACTGACACACACACAACACGCATGACGCACCACGTTTATATAGTATTTTATTTTATTTTATTATTATTATTATTTTTGGAATCTCAATCCCAATCCTAATTAAATATTAACACAATTTTTTTTTTTAGGTGAGTGCACACAACTCCAATTACAACAAGGTTAAAACTCTAAAACCTTCAAAATATATGAAATTCTTTATTTTTTTTATTTATTCACAGTACTTGTAAAATATCTTCGTATTTTCTTTGTCTCCCTTTGTTGTTTTGTAATTTACCGACTCGCGATTCACCAAATTAGGATCACACAACACAGATTTGAGACCACACTACAACCTTGGTATCTTTTCTTCATTGTTTACAGGTAACTTTATTATTTTTTTTTACTTTTAAATAAAAATTATGAGTATTAATTTATAATTATTTGTTAAGTTTTGATTTGTAAAATTTTTTTATTTGTTATTATTTATGTTAAAATAAGAGATTTTGATATGCTAAAATTATGAATCTTAATTGGTGATGATTTATATTAAAATTAGGGATTTTGGTTTGTTGTTGTTTGTGCTAAAATTAGGGATTTGATTTATGCTAAAATTAAAAATTTTAATTTGCAGTGATTAATATTTAAATTAGAAATTTTGATTTGTTATAATTTGTGCAAAGATTAAAAATTTAGATTTGTTGTGATTTGTACTAATTTAAATTTTTTGATTTGTATTAAAATGGTAGAAACTAGAAGAGACAGAGTATATACATTGGTGTATTTGCTCTTGACTTTAGCATTAATCTTACCTGTTGCAACTGCTACTGTTGAGAGGGTATTTTCAGCTATGAATATTGTGAAGAATCGGTTGCGGAACCGAATGGGTGATGAATGGATGAATGATAGCTTGGTTGTCTACATTGAGAGAGATATTTTTGATGGCATTGACAATGATACAATTATGGAAAGATTTCAAAAGATGAAAATTCGTCGGGGTCAATTGTAAAAGTTTAAAATTTAAAACTTTTTGTAATGGATATTAATTTTTAATGTTTAACATTAGCTCGACAAATTATTATTATATTATTGTTATAGATTGGGAAAGAAAAATTTTGAAATTATAATTAATGGGTGCCCTCTCTATGTTAAATTCCTGGCTCCGCCACTGTCCAAGAGTATTGCTCCACATCATTTATGTTTGGACAAGTGTTCAGTGGTTTGCTCAAAAAAGACAAAGTAGTGATACCCATTATTTCAACCAATAATATTTACGGTGAGGCACCACCTAGATTTGTCCCTAGGGCAATAAATAATTTTTCAAGAGAATAAGAGGGGAGATGGAATGAGAGAGAAGAGTTGAAAGAGGAAAGAAAAAAAATGATTGATTGATTTGTTGATATAAAAAAAAAAAAAAGAATGAAATAAGAGAGAGAAAAAACAACTTTAAAAAAAAAATTAAAAATTGATAAATCAAACATGTTTCTTAATTTTTACTTCAAATATTAATTTAAAAACTAAATCAAACTGTACCTTAGATTGTTGTTTCGGCCTTCCGTTACAAAAACGATTTCGTTTTTGTTAAATGTTGAATTCTTTTCCTTGTTGGTATGGCCTGTTGTGAACTCTTGGATCCCTTCTTTGCCATGCGTCGAAGTCTCATGGAGAGGCTGGAGAGGAGTCGAATCCAGGGGAAAAAATGTTAAGTACCGCAAACTTGACTCAACTTGATATTGAGTTAATAAACTGTATCTTAAACCTATCTTAAAATTAGAGGCGTTCGCAGTTTGGATTTGGACGGTTTGCAAATCGGTTTAAATCTGTCTGCATTTATGCGATTTGGAGAAAAGACAATCCGCAACCGTCCGCAGTGCGGTTTGCGGTTTGTGCGGATAGGGTTTGCAGATGTGCGAGCGGTTTGCGGATTGGACTTTTTTCTTCAAAAATTTATTTTTGAACCTTATTTTTTTCCCATTTTGTAAATATTTATTTTGGGCAATTTTCTCCCCATTTTGTAAAATGCTCCAACATTAATAATTAATGAATTAAAACTTATAAAATTAAAAACACAACAAAATCAATTCGTAATACAAACAAATCATTCAAAATCTTAAATCAAATCATAAACAAACACAAGCACATATTTCAAAATCTTAAACTAGAACTCCATATTCATTAAAAAATTTAAAATTTCAAATCACACTTCATTCGGGACAAGTTCAGTTATGTAATAACAATAATATGATCAATATTTATTTAACTTCAGTTGATATAATACTATTAGCAAATATAATGCTAGAGTAAGTTCAAAGAATAAAAGGTGTTTTGTTTTGGGCAAAAATATCTAGGTAGGATATAGGATTGAAATCAACGGTTAAGATAAAAAATTTAAATAATAATAAAAAAAGTACGGACGGGTTCTTGCGAGTGCGGGTTAAATCCGCAACCCGCCCGCAACCCATAAATATGCCATATTTCAAACCGCATATGCCCGTATTGTGTTTGCGAAATGACCCATTTATATGCGTGTTGGGCGAGTTAGGCAGTTTTTGTAGATCGGATAAACCATTGCCCATCCCTACTTAAAATGATCCTTCAAATCTAAACAGAAAGGAAGGGCATTTTCTTGCCCCACTTGACAAGGAATTAGGTTAAAATAAAAAGGACACATCCGTCAAACTATTATTTTATTATAGAATAAATGTTACAAAAATTTTAAATATTTTGTAGTTGAGTTTATACAAGTACTTAAAAATTTTCCCATAACATTTGAAGTTAAAATTAAGTGCATTTTAAAATTTTAAATAAATAATTGTGTTGTACCTTAGGACTGAGCCCAATTTATTTACTAAAAATGCATCCAAATTTTGTTTTTGTTTTTTATTATTAAAAATACATCAATGAGTTAGTATAGTCAGTAAGAGAGTAGAAGAGGATTAGCGGACCAAACTTCCATCACTATTTTAAGAATTTCATTTGTGATTACAGGTACTTGACCCACTTAAAAATAACTACCATTAGTCACCTAAACCATAAAAGAAATGCAAGTGCAACTTTCAAACTTGGGCAGTGAACCTTTTGGTTTGGAGATTTTCAATGTTACTTTTTATATGTATTTCTAATCAGTTATTTGGTAATGATTGGGGCCCTTACCCAGACTATTCCATAAATAATTTTATTATTAATGAAGTGCTCCTTTTCTACCCAACAAAAAATAAAAATAAAAATAAAAATAATATTAGTTTTGATTTTCAAAAATTATTTTTTGAGTTTTTAATATGTATTTTTTAATTTAATGATTTTTTAATATTTTAATTATTTTTTTAAGTTTTAGATTCACTTAATCTAAATAAATTTAAAGAGTAGAATATTTGTGAAAAAATTTAAAAAATAAATTCATTAAAACGTTACCAAATAGAAAACGAAAGTCCAAAAACGCGGAGCTATAGTAACACAGACCAGACCATGGTTCGAATCTACGAATGAGCATTTTTCAAATTTCCAACTATAATGGTAATATATACGTTATCTCTAACTCTACTCATCTTCTTCCTTTACTTTGCTATTCAAAGAATCCAGAAGAGAGAGAAAGGGAGAGGGGTACCGTCGATCAAGGCTGGGGAAGCCACGATCGAGGCTAGAAGAGAACGATCGAGGTCGGATCGAGGCCGGAGGAAGAGAATCGACACCAGAGAAGTCAAGATCGATGTCGAATAGCTCTCTCTTTCACTAAGAATAGCTCTCCTCTCTCTCTCTCTGTAACAACTCTTGAATCTTCTTACAACTTCCAGCAAAGAGAACCTTTTTCATCAAGGAAATTAAACCCTCATTCTTTTACTCTCCCTGTTTTCTTCTTCTTTTTCTGCTCGCTCGCTCTCTCTCTCTCTCTCTCTCTCTTAGTTTTCTTTGTCTCTTTTTGTCTTTCTCAATTGTTCCGGCAACTTATCTTCATTTTTGACTTCATTGATCCCCTTATTATTATTATTATTATTATTATAATGAGATATTTGTTTCCATCAACTAAATCATGTGATTGTAGATTGACTTATATAATATATATATTCTTTTATTAGTTAATTAATAAATATAAATATTTTAAGCCTTAACAAACATGTTTTTTAGTTTATATTTTTAAATTTTTCAAACATTTTGTCCAAATTAAACGCGTTTATAATTTATGTTTTTATAAAAATAAACAAAAACTAATTTATAAAAATTTTGTAAACATAAACAAAAAAACGTAAATGTTGTCAAACGCTACCTATGTATTTCTAATCAGTTATTTGGTAATGATTGGAGCCCTTTACCCAGACTGTTCTATAAAAATTTTACTATTAATGAAGCGCTCCTTTTCTACCCAAAAAAAATAAAAAATAAAAAAATATTAGTTTTGATTTTCAAAAATTGCTTTTTGAGTTTTTAATATGTATTTTTTATTTTAATGATTTTTTAAT
Organism: Camellia japonica; assembly: GCA_030407325.1. Classification (NCBI taxonomy): domain Eukaryota; kingdom Viridiplantae; phylum Streptophyta; class Magnoliopsida; order Ericales; family Theaceae; genus Camellia; species Camellia japonica. The sequence continues at coordinate 75,882,514 of JAPPVO010000010.1, read as the reverse complement.
ATTTTAATTATTTTTTTTAAAGTTTTTAGATTCACTTAATCTAAATACATTTAAATAGTATAATATTTGTGAAGAAATTTTAAAAATAAATTCATTAAATACAAATATTATACATGTTATGTGTATGTATATTAAGTGAACTAAAAAATCAAACTAAACCAAATCTTAAATTTTATCAAATGGGATCAGTTACATAAAATTTTCTTATCCGCTCGATTCTATTAACGACTATTTGATTAGTCAAATTAAAGAGATTCATCTCTCTATTTTCTACACTTACCTACGTCAATTTAGGTCTGCCCATTCTTTTAACTTTTTTTTTTACCGCCACTGTATCACATCTCTTTACTATTATCTCTATTGGTCTCTATTGTAAATGAACTACAAAATAAAAAAAATTAAAATAATAATTTTTTTACTTAAAATAAAATAATATAAATTAAAACTTAAAAAAAAAAATATTTTAAAAAATTAAAAACCAAACAAAGTGGCATTATTGGAGCTTGAATATCTGCCGATGAAGAGGCCGAGCAGGGGCCCGATACTTGGGCTGGGCTTTCTTTAAAAAAATTCAATAAAAATCTTTAAAAAAAGATGGGCCAGTAGGCCCGTACCAACCCATATTGGGCCTAACCAACGGCCGCACTACCAAGGGCTATTTTGGTCAGTAAAAAAAACCCTAGGGTTTCTGAGAGAAAAAGACTACTATATCATCGTTCTCTAACAAAAGCCCTCATTTCGTACTGCTGCCGTAGAGAGAGAGAGAGAGAGAGAGCACAGAAACCAAACCCGAATCATGGCGGCAGCAGCGAGGGCTTTGTCGACGAAGGAGGCAGACATTCAAATGATGTTGGCTGCCGAAGTCCATCTCGGCACCAAAAATTGCGACTTTCAGATGGAACGTTACGCCTTCAAGAGAAGGAACGACGGTACTCTTCTTCTTCATCATCTTTGATTTCATGCAATTTCGTTTATTTATGTGTGTGTGTGTGTGTGTTTTTTTTTATTTTTTATTTTATAGATTTGATCTGAAACACTGTTATTAGCTAGATTCGAAGCAAAGAATTCGACATTTATAACTATTGGCGGATCTGAGTTGGATAGTAGTGTCACTATAAAATTTCAGAAATTTTTGTTTGAAACTTCGTATTGTATTTTTGGAAAATTTCAAACTTGTATCTTAAAATCCTGTATTAATCATTTTTGATGAAAGAAAACCATCTCAAATTATTCTCCTTTTTAAAAATTCATCAAATGTAAGTTTGCTGGTATAGTAGGTAGGTCTATCGATTTGTGAGCCCTAGTATGCATGTAGTGTATGCTAATACATGTTTATTGACTGATGTTGACGTCACTTGTTCTTAAACTATACTGATTAGTACCAGGGTCATAAAACAATTAATGTTAATGTAATGAGTGCTGATTCATTACTTACTTGTATTTGATGGGCAATCTAAGGATTGCTTTCTTCACAAATCAAGTGCCAAGTTTGTTGATTTGGGTTTATTCACCAAGTTTTATATGTATGGATCTCAATGAAAGCAGTAAAAACTTTTAATCTAGCTGTCAACCAGCAAAAAAAGCTCATTATGAACGGAATTGAAATGATATTTGAAATAATCATGAAGGATGTTTGTTATATGTGACGGTTGTGGATCAGCCAAGCTGCACTTTTTGCATGCTACATGAGCACATAATGCAATTGAATCTAATGGATCAAGCATCTTTAATGTGTTGATGAGTTCTTTTGTTTTCTTGCATTTGCATTTTCACACAATTCTTTCATATTTTAATGCTCAGGTATTTACATAATCAACCTTGGGAAAACATGGGAGAAACTTCAGCTTGCTGCCAGGGTTATTGTTGCCATTGAGAACCCGCAAGACATTATTGTTCAATCTGCTAGGCCCTATGGTCAGAGAGCCGTCTTGAAGTTTGCACAGTACACTGGTGCTCATGCCATTGCTGGTCGTCACACTCCCGGAACATTCACTAACCAGCTTCAGACTTCATTTAATGAGCCTCGCCTTTTGATCCTAACTGACCCAAGAACTGATCACCAGGTCAATACTTCTTTCAATTGTTTTCTACTTGCGTGGTGTTTTAGATTGTTGAATTGATTTTTAATTGTTGGATGAGTCGTTTAGCACAAAACTGCACTTAGCCATAGTCCAATGAATGAATAATTGTCCTAAATTAGGATGAAATGCTAAAGTAGGTATTGATCTTATGTGCTTATGTTCTGTATATGTACATTTTGATTCTTATTTATATCATTATCCTAAACTTGTTTGCAGCCTATTAAAGAAGCTGCTTTGGGAAACATTCCCACCATTGCTTTCTGTGACACTGATTCCCCGATGAGGTATGTGGATATTGGCATCCCTGCCAATAACAAGGGAAGCACAGCATTGGTTGTCTGTTCTGGCTTCTGGCAAGGATGGTTCTGCAGATGCGTAACTCGATTCCTCAAGGGCATAAGTGGGAAGTGATGGTAAATATTATACGAAGGCTTGCATTTTTCTTGTGCTTATTTTTATATTTAGAGTTTTTTTTTTTATTGCTTAAAAATGAAACAAAGATAAATAAGGGATTAGTGTTTGTATTATTCATGGTTGTTGATCTTGTTACATATTCTGTACCTGCTGCCTTCCTTCCTATTTGCAGGTTGATTTATTTTTCTACCGGGAGCCCGAGGAAGCAAAGGAACCAGAAGAAGAAGAAGCAACTGCTGCACCAGATTATGCAGATTATGGTGCTGCTGCACTTGGTGGTGCCGGTGACTGGGGTGCCCAAATTACTGATGCTCAATGGGCTGGTGATGCAGTTCCAGCTGTCATTCCTGTGGTTCCCGCTGTTGGTCGGGCTGGTGATGCAGGTGAGTTTTGACGTTCTGCCTTCAATTATTGAAGATAATTAGCAATATAATTTCTTTAGCTTTTATTGGCCCTAGTTTTGTTTAGGCTTTATTTTCCCCATGTTTCGTTTTAATCCTATTTTGTGTTGAAGGTGGAGCATTATGCTCAGTCGATGGCATAGGCAAGCTTTGTTTCACTGGTCTCTTTGTTTTTTTTGTTTTTTGTTTTTTTTTTCCTTTTCTTTTCTTTTCTTTTCTTTTCTTTTCTATTTTTTTTTAAAATATTTTGGCTAATGTTCACTTAGCAAAGCATTGATGATTATATTTTTTGAAGGGTAGTGTTATAGGCACAAGCAGAAAACCAATTCAAAATGACGTGGTTGGCTTTGATTTTCTCACTTTAAAATAAAAGAGCCATCAAGATGACTTCTATTTTCAGCAATGTCCTGCGACATCATTTTTTTCATAATTCTGTATGCTATCATTTTCCTGTTTGTGTTTTTACCTTCTTGTCTAGACTGTGATAATCCCCTCTTTCTCTAATGTTGGTTGGATTATGCATCTTATAAACTGCAGTGCCAGTTGCTGGTGATGGTTGGGATACTGCAGTGCCAGTTGCTGGTGATGGTTGGGATACTGCAGTTGCACCACCATTGCCACCACCAATTGACGGAGCAGCGAGTGACTGGGTATGAGAAGAGAATGTCAGCAATAACTTTTACTCGAGACTCTGTTGTCAGTCTTTTTTAGTCTTTTGTGAGATTTTATGCTTACTTCTATAAGTTTTTGTATGGAGGCAAACAGAGATTTTGGCAAACCATTTAGTTGTGGTTGCTTAATTTGTAGAGAATTTTGAGAATGCTGGTATCCTAAATGATGTTTTTATTTTTTGGTCATGCATGATTTTTGTATTATTATTGATAGTGTTTTCTTTATATTGGCTGAGAATGCTCTTCATAAATGTGGAATATTTTTTTTTTTAATTTTCTAATCTTGAAAATTAAGGAGAGTATTTTTCAATTTAATTAAGTTAATAGTATTTTCCTTTGGAATTTGGAAAATAAAAAAAATGTGATTTGTCTGATTAATGTCAGGTTATATTTCCTACTATTCATCATCTACTTATTGATGTTAATTAGTATTTGTTATTTTCATCATAATTATGATGTATATGATCAATGAAATGTTGTATGATGTCATTTTTATTTACACAGCTGACTTGGAAATTCTGCCCATCCAATTTCAGAGGAACGAGGGTTAGTCTCCAAATATCAAAAAGGATTTGGTGTAGTAGTTTCATTTACCTATTAAATTGTTTTGTTAATATTTTGCTACCTTTTGTCTTTTCTTTATTATTATGGGTAGGTACCTTATGGACAAGTAAATGAAAAAAAAAATTGAAGAGTGCAAGATATTTTTTATTAAATTTGATGCATTTTTATTAAAATTAATATATTTTTTAATATTTTAAAATATTTTGAAGATATTTTATATACACTTTTTAACAATAAGCAATACATAGGGACATTTGTTAGTATTTGTTTCTTATTATTATAGAAAATTAGTGATAAATTCATATTCCCACCCCTATAAGTTGACTAGGGTGAAACTATAGAGACCATAAGGATATTTGCTGGAAATTTATTGAACAAAAGGGCATTTTGTTAATCAATCACTTATCTGTTTAAATTTTTATTTTAATCAATATGTTCAAATTTGTATCAATTTGTTGAAATTCACATAGTCAAATTTTCTTTTTTTATTTGTTAAAATTCACCAAGTCTATTTTTTCTAGGGAAAATTGGTTTAGGGTAAGGTCTCTAAACATATATAAGAGAAATTTGATTCTTTGTCTCTACTCTACTCTCTCTCTCTCTCTCTTCTCCTCTCACCCACTGTCTTCCAGATCCAAGGCAACAAGCTTTGCTCCTCCACCCTCCTCTACGACCTCTTCCTTAACACCTTCTCCTCCGACTCCTCCCTCCGCGCCGCCCGGATCCGCGACCCGGCCTCATAACAGGTCGCTACTATTCTCTAAACCTGAGATTCGCAGACCAACATTCATGTTTATCCTGATTGGACAGCCACGCTTCGATACCCAGATCTTGAAGAAATTGCGAATTTTACAAGCTGCCAAGCATGTAATGGCTCCATTCGCAAGATCTCAAATGACACCTTCATCCACATCTAGATCTCATCATTCATCTTCATCATCACGAACTTCTGTATTGGGAACAATGTCTAACAATCATTCTCTGGGTAGAAAGTGTGGTATCTTGAGTCGCAATGCTTCAGCAATATCATTTATGTCGGGTTTAGGTTCATACACCTCTTTGTTTCCAGGACAGTGTACTCCAGTCATACTATTTGTTTTTCTTGATGATTTGTCAGATGTTAATTCTGGTTCTAATACTGAGGGGTCAATTGACACGTCCTCATTGAATCAGTCTTCAAGTTTGAGCAGTTTAGCTAGGCCAAGCTTGCCTATGAAAGGATCAGGACCAGTTGTTGTGCTAGCACGCCCTGTGAGTAAATCTGAAGGTGGATTGAAGAAGAAATTGCAGTCATCTCTTGAAGCACGGATCCGTTTTTCAATTAAGAAATTTCTCTGGCTGGGAATTTTCTCTAGGTTGTGGAGTCCAGAGAAATTCTCAGAGAATCTCTGGAAATGTTTGTCTGAGAATTTCTTTGGGTTTGGGGAGTCCAGAGAAATTTTGAAATTTCTCTGGTTCAACCTTTGGACAGCAAAAGATGGCTCTGTTTCTCCAAAGCCAAGTTTTTTCCATGAGAATTACTGCAAAAAGCACAAAATCTGACTTGCTTGGAGGAGAAACTCCAAATATCAAGGATGGAGTGAGAATATGGTTGATCCAATCTGAGAATGATAGGTGGGAGAAATCATCTGTCCTAATACCCAACTTGGCAAACCAAATCATCTTGATGGGTTTGCATAAGAAGAACAGATGGACTGCAGATTCAGGTTCCGCTCCGCAGAAGGGACATTCAGAGGAGTCTATTTGGATTTTTGCTGAGACTAACCTCCACAGGAAGATTTTCTGTCTCTCATGGATTGTGGTTTCTAGAACTGTACACCTCATTTTGGCTAGAATGAGAGGTAAATTTTAGACAGAATTGAATTTCTCTGAATTGAATTTTCTCTGGTTTGGACAAGAGAATTTCTCTGGATTAAATTTTTTCTGGTTGAATTTTCTCTGGGTTGAATTTTCTCTGGACTGAATTTTCTCTGGATTGATGTTGAGGGACCTTAGACATCATGAAAATAGTTGATGTCCTTTATACTATAAAATCATAATATCAGGGACCTTAAAAAAAATACCCCTTTTTTCTATTTGTTAAAATTCACCAAACTTATTTTTTTTATTTGTTTAATATAAATATTTTTCTATCTGTTTAAATTCTCATACATACACACAGAAAGAGAGGGGTCTAATATGCCAAAATTTGCTTTTTATCTGTTCAAATCCCAACTCTCTCTCTCTCTCTCTACCATGAAATATGAATAAAAAAAAGAGTACAATCCTTCTTGTTGTCATGAGTTACAACAGTATTGATTGAAATCACTATGTTATGAGAAGAAAACCCTACAAAGGGAATGAAAACAAATTAAAAAAGATTTTGAGCAAGGGCAGCACAACCAATTATAAAGAAGAATTACCAGGTTTTAAGTTGAAGTCGACAGATGTTGTTGTGTTTGGTTGGATCATCAATAGGATACAGATGGGAATAAGAGATAGAAGAAATTTAGAAGTTGAGTGAGAAAGAAATAAGCAGAAAGATGGAATGGAGAAGGGGAGGTTGGGGGTGATAGAATCTTTCTTATTCTTTGGGAGTAGAAAGTAAACAGCAGGGAAGTCGAATTGGAAGGTTGAACAACTTGTGCTCGCCGCCATTTGCATTTCCCAAACCACAACCAGAAAAGTCACACCCACCACTGTTGCCACCATATCAGCCACCGTGGAGAAGTTTCTTCATTGGCGAGGACATTGACTTGCGACCTCAACAGTGCTCTCTACCTCTATCATCTTTGTGTACAACTTGGTAATGTAGAGAAAGAGACCGAGAGACCATTGGAGGTATGAAGGCAAGATTGGCCATGGTTTTAAGGGAGAAGCAGTGGTTTTCAGTTAAGGTGTGGTGGTTTCCGGTGAGAGATTGATGGGTTTCGGGTGGGGGATTGTGGGGAAGTGGGAGGAGTGAGAGGAGAAAGATGGAAATAGAGAGAGTAAATCTGGAGCTCTAAGAGTGAGAGAAAGATGAGGGAGGAAGAGAGAGAAATGAGTTTGGAGAAATATTATTATTAACAGATAGAAGCGTTGATTTAAATAAATAAAAAGGCGCGTGATTGTCTTTATGGACATGGGATAATAAGATTATCCTTATAGAGTTAAACAATAAGTGTCTGCATCTATGACCTTACAAATTTATAAAATGGACCTATGGATTGAACTCTCTTATTATTATTATTATTATTTAGATAAAGATTTCTTTAACTATTAACGAATATCATTTTATTTATTTTTCTTATCTATAAACTAGTACATTTTGACTATTTTAATTATAAAAATGTATCATTTTCAGACCAATTCTAAGAGCCTCTTAGATTGTTAGAGCAAATTTTGGATGATATATATATATATATATATATTTATATTTAGAGTGTAAAATGACTTCCATCTCTTTTTTTCTTTTTTCTTTATATTTTTCAGGAAAGTTGTATGTTTGATATATTCTTCTGTAGCCCAACCCACTCAATCGTCCATAACTAATTTGGAGACCCATTTGAGCTTGTTTTGACAAGCTAAAAATATGATGGTCTAAAGGTAACTGTTTAGACCATAATTTTTAATAGGGAGTGGTACTTGTCTATGCTTGCAAAATCCTTTTAAAGATTGGATGTGGATCAACTCAAAAATGAAAAACAAATTCCCCCTTTTGTTTGTCACCTCCCTTTGGACCATTTGAAAAAATCGCAACAAAGTGACTTTTCAGAGAAAAAAAAAACTTTAGTGTCCGAGAGAGAGTGAAATTTATTTTAGACTATTCTAAAGAGATTTTCCAGACTTTCAGCATGGACATTACCAACCCTTCACTATCTAAAAGCCTAACAAATTGCTCTTATCCTATTGCAGGAAGGATTAAACTTAATGCAAATGGATGCACCAAGGGAGGGTTAGGATTTGGAGGCTTTGGTGGGCTATTCGGAGATGAAAAAGGTGCATGGATCACAAGTTTGAAGGCAAAACTGTGGGCAGTTTACGAGGGCTTAACAATTGTTCTTCAAAGAGGTGAGAACAAAGTCATTGTGAAAATTGATGCGGAGCAAGTTGTGGCTGTGACAACCACACTACGAATTATATGTGACATTTAATTAATTAAGGAGATTTAAATTTAAATTACTCATTATTCTAATTTAATTTGGGATTTATAAGAATTATTTTGTCTAATTCATATATGAGTTAGTTGAAGATTTATTTTGGAATTAGAAATTGAAAGCCTAAATGGCTCAAGAAAGTATAATTAGTGAATTGAATTATTTTAATTTCGAGTATCGGATTATATGAGAGTTTAATTAAATATTCAATTCAATTTAGTAAAATTGAGATTTTATTAATTGAGTCCGAATTGGAGTTGATTAAGTTATGAAGATTGGGAGTTAAGATTATTATGAATTAAATTTATTTAGGAGCACTTTTTCATAAATCTCTTTTCATTTGCTTCTGTTCCATTTGGTCCACATTATTTTCTTATATTTCAATAAGTCCTATGAGTGATATAACTACAAAATAGTTCTAATAATATTCACATTTACAGTGTGAATCACCATCAATGTGAATATTCACATTGTAAAATATAAATGCTCACATCACTAAATGGCTAACCGTTCAAAAAATATTTATAATGATAGAAATGTTCATAAAATATTTTAAATATGAGAATTAGGATTTGGTATATCAAATTTTCAAATAATAGGACTTATTGGAATACAAGAATATCTTATGGACTAATTGGGATACAAACATTTGAAAAAGGATTTTCTAATAAATCTCCAATTTATTTATGAGGTGTTCAATTAATATGTAATTTATTGACGTAGATTTTGAGTTTGATATGAAATTGAAGGTCTTAATGGTGTGAGAAACCAAAATTGAGGATGGTAATAAGTTTAATTTGACATTTGGAGCTTTTTGGAAGTTTGATTAAAAATTTGATTTAGACTGATTAATTTAATTATGATTAAATTGGGTCTCCATTAAAGTCAATTAGATAAATTAAGTTATAGGAGAATTTATTAATTAAGATTAAGTATGGTTAATTGTGGTTTAATTAAGCTAATTGTGTAATTGAGAGTTGAATTAATCCCACCCATGTGTTTAGTTGTGAAATTTGGGTGTGAGTATATTGGGAATCTAGTGGGTGTCCAAAGAAAGAAAATTGTTTGAGGGCCCGAAATCAACGGCTCGAATTTGGCTCGAAACCCAAAACGACATCGTTTTGGGTTTCATTTTTTTCCCCCCTTCATTTTCTTTCTTTTTTTTTTTTTTCTTCTTCTTCTTCTTCTTCTTCTTCGTTTTGAACACAGGAGAAGAGAAATAGAGGTGAGAGAGAAAAACAGAGGCGAGAGGCAAGAGAGAGTCGTCGCAGCTCGTCGTCATCGCAGCTCGTCGGCCGATCGTCGCAGCTCGTCGCTCGTTGCAACTCGTCGGCCGATCGTCGCATCTCAGCCCCGCCTCCGCCTCTGCCTCCGTCGCCTTCGCCTCCAGCCCGATTTTGTTGGCCCCTCCAGTTCTTCTTCTCCTTCTTCTTCTTCTTCTTCTTCCTCATTCTCTTCTTCTTCCTTCTCAAAACCATGGCTCCTTCCTGTTTGTTTGTTTGTTTGTTAGTTGAATTAGAGGGAAGGAAGAAGAGACTGCAGGGGGAGGAAGAAGAAAATAAAAAAAAAAAAGAAAATGAAACCATTCGAGCCATTCGAGCCGTTGCTCTTTCGGGCCCTATAACGGGATTGCCAAAGAAATTAGATATGTGTGTGTATAGGTGTTGTGCTGGCAGCTTGGATCAATGTGTACGTGTGTAGTGTGGATGCATCAAGAGAAGTTGTGTGTGTGTGATATATGTGCTAGAACTTGGGTTCAAAAACATAGAGAAGAGAAAAGAGAGAGGTCGAAAGAGGAAGAGAGAGAGAGGAAATTCAAGAATGAATGAGATCAAAAAGGGAAAATACAAGGCTGCTGGAAGCAGTCGAAAGAGAGAGAAACCGAGAAAGAAGAAGAAAAGGAAGAGAGGAAGAACAAAAGAAGAAGAGAGCTTGTGGGATACCAAAATTCAAGCTAAAAATTATGAAAAATTCATTTTAAGGTAAGAAACTCCATCCTCTTTCTAGTGTTGTTTAATTAATCTAGACAAAAATTGATTGAAGGTGGATTTGAGAAGATTAAAATGGAGATTTGAGGATTAATTATATAAATTCATAGAATTGGGTTTTGCATGTTCATTCAAGTTAGGTTGAAAAACATGAGTTATGATTCTTTAAATTCATTAAATTTGATTTCAATTTAGAGAATCATTCTTGAATTGAGTTTTATAAATTACATGTAACAAGGATTTATTGAAGATTTGATCCATGCAAAAGAGTTAGGTTCAAATTTATGAAAATTAATTAAGAAATTAATCATTTTGGGTTTGAATTTAGTTGCCTTAACATGAAATTGAGTTTCTATTGTACATGCATCATGAATTTTCAAGAGCTTTTGAAGTTCAATTCATGATTTAGAATTTGTGGGTTTGAAATTGGACTTGATATCAAGAGAATGAATTAAATTTAAATTTGGACAAATTTAGAGATAAATTATAATTTATGTAGAGAATCAAACAATTAGTTTGATTTTAATTTAAACTTCATTTATGCAAATATTTTTGAAAGGGGGTTTGTAGCTTCAATTTTATGTTTCATAAACAAAGAAAGAATTGAAAGATGATTTTAATCCAAGGTAATTCTAATTAAAATCATGGAATTTTGAAGTATAAGTGGAACTTACTTCAAATATATGTAATTGGGAATGTTTCTGCATATTTGAGTGAGTCATAGATGAATTTGGAGCCTTGGTAATGTGTTTTGAAGTTTAAACAACATTATGAAAAACCCAGAATTCGTCATCATCGCTAGAGCGTAGAATTCAAGCAACCAATACCCTGTTTCAGGAATTTTTGAAAAGTTGTTTTATGTTCCAATTTCTGTTCTCTTTCATTTTTGAGCATCCTAAATGAATTAAAGGACATGAAAGAAGCCTAAGAAAATTAAGTAAGCTAAAGAACGGATTGAATTGTATTATGACCCAATGTGTTATGAATTATGTAGGGTCAAGTGTAAGGACGAATCAAACACCGGAACACTGTGAGTAATATCTTAATAAAGATATTTTCAAGTATGTTATTTTCCAAATGCTACTTCTGTATAAGTTTCATGGATTTGTTGATTTGAATTATGAATGAGTATTCTATATATTTAATTTTTGTATAAGGCTTTGTGAAGAATATGATTTGGGCCTAAGGCCGTTTAATATGTCTAAATTGGGTCTGAGGCTGTTTGATACGTCTGATAAGAGTATGAATTGGGCCTAAGGCCATTTGATACTTCTGATAAGAGTATAAATTGGGCCTGAGGCCGTTTGCCGTTTGATACATTTGAATATTGTAATGGACCAGAGGCCGTTTGAATATGAATGTGATGGGCCAGAGGCCGTTTGAATATGAATGTAATGGGCCAAAGGCCATTTGACTAGTATGATGGGCCAAGGCCGTTTGAATATGAATGTAATGGGCAAAAGGCCGTTTGAATGAAAAGGTGATCATGATCATGAATATGAATATGCCCATAGATGTGAATATGGAAATAATGGACCTAAGGTCGTTTTAATTTTGATTTACATGTAATATGTATTAATGTGATTTACTTAATTAAGAATCTCATTCATACTGCCTCTTTAATTTGGTATTATTCATTGGGCGTTAGCTCACTCTTTATATATATATATATATATGTAGGTGAGCAATTGGAGGATCAACATTAGAGTTTGCTTCGGAGTCTGCTTCTTTGTCAAACCACCCAAGAAGTACCTCTGTGTAAATGCTTTATTTTATTTTGTCAGGCTTGATTTAATCTTTGTATTTTGTTAAAAGTCCTTCATGTAGTGTGTAAGATATTGTAGCCTGACTTTTTGCGCTCCTTTCGGAAGGCGAATAGCCCTACAGTTCGGACTCCACTTGTGGTTCTGAATTTGATTTCACAAGTGCAATGTGAAATAATGAAAACATAAAAAGAGTCCAAATCCGACAATTCTTTTTGGAAAATCAATGTTTGAATCAAATGCTAAAAATGGACTGCTTTGCCAGATTATAGAGTCGCCACCTAAATATTTTTAAAAAATTTAGGAAACCCAAGACTCGTGCCAAAGGCCATTAGTCCGTCATCACCTAAATGTCTCGGCTCGGGAACTTAGATACGAGAAGGGAAGGTCATGAATTGAGCACTCCACTCCACTCGCTCGATCAAAGATCGGTCTTTACTAATTATGATGTGATTTTTATTTACATTATATACTCTTGTTCTGATTATTAGCTATTTACTGTGTGATGCATACACAAATATAGACTAATTTCTAAGAATTGGAACACTTGATTTCATGTTTTGTTTTGAAATTGTTTTGTGAATTTGCTACTTGAAAAAGTGGGCTAAAATAGACATTTAATCAAACCATCCCAGTTTAGGTATCTAGCCTTCATCTACAGGCATTCAAACAATTATATCATTTAAGTAATTAGCCTCATGGTATTCGTGCTTTGACATGGCAACACAAACATTCGATGCAAGATGCTAAAGCAATAAAAGCTCACATAATACTTCGAGCCAAAACAGGGGTAAGAGTTAGAAAAATATGCATGTTCCTGATTAAATGCAATATGACTAATGCAACACATGCATTGTGTATTTTATAGGCTCGGCTATGAGCATGACATATGTATTTTGGACATTGATATTGGGTTAGCATGAGGAGTCGAACTTTATACGGATGTAAGACAAATGGATGCAAAGCATAAGAATGCTAATGAAATGTGATGCCCTATACTAACTATCGTAAGCAAGTAAGTAAAAGGGAGAAAGATGTGGGGTTGGAAGACATACACATTATTACAACATTTGATCCCTCACGTAGGAGGGTGCGAATCAATGTCCGAAAGGTCTGAATTGAACTAATTATTACAAAACCAAACCAAATGAATAGAATAGGCTAAGCTAATTAACTAGCTAATTGGGCTATCTATGCTATTGCAACGGATAACCAAGATTATTACAACAAGGATAACAGAGATAAATAAACTAACTCTAAGATGAATAACTACAACAATTATAAAAGGACAATAATAATTACAACACGTTAATGATGAGATTAATTACAATAAACAATATTAAATTAAATTAATTACAATGATCATAATGTAAGCGAGGATGTGCAAGAATTACATGCATGCCCATGCATAATGTTCAAGGACAGCCCTGTCTGCCCCAAGCTTGCTCTGTTTCACCTTAGCCACTGCCCTCTATTTTCTGCAAAAATACCCTGCTGACCAAACTTTGAGGGCCGGCCGGCCCTCAATGAAGCTTGGCCGGGCATAGAGAAGGTCAGCCATGTCTCAATTTTGTGCAAAACTCTATTTTGTGTTCTAAAGTGAAAACAATGTAGACAGAGTTGTTCAAGCTTTGTTTGTCCCTTTCTTCCTTCTCTGTTATGGGAAAGCCTCGAGAGAAGGTTATAATTGCTTTCAAAGCCATCAATGAGAAAATTGATTGCTTGATGATTTCGGATACAATTTTGGACAAAAATCAATGAAATGCAATGGATATGACCACCCCTCCCTCTTATCATAGAATGAACTCAAAGAGGTTGGTAGAAACGCTTCAAGAATCATCAAAACGCCATGAATTAGTGCATGATCACTCTTAATTCGAAAAACTTGGCATAACGTCTGGCCAAGCCTAAGCAAGATGACTTATTTTCTTTAAGTGTGTTGGTTGCTTTTAAACCAATTCTTTTAGTCATTTCCATTCTTTGGTCCATTTGTCTAAAGTGATGATTAAGTCCTCTAAAAGGAGAGAAATGTCAAAAGGGAAATAATTCTCAACACGAAAAAGAGATTACGCCATTGACAATGAATCTCCGTAGAGATTAAGCCATTAAGTGCGAAATTCTAGTTCATGTGTTGAATAACCATCAACCGTTTGAAACAACTCTCAAATGAAAGAAAGGAGTGGCAAGTTAATTATTTAAAATGGGGTTCTTAAACATGAGATTGAGTTGAAGAAAAGCTAAATTCAATACACAATAAGCTATATAAGTAAACTTACGAGACAACAACTAAACTAAACAAAGCACAAACTATTTAAACAAGTTAGAACAGCCCCAAAACAGCCATGAATAAGCCAAATCAATGGCTAAAAATGTGATAAAAGAGCTCAAAAGCTAAACAAAGGGTAAAGGCAATAAAGCTATGTAAGCCAAAAAACAAGGAGATGTGGCCAACCCCTCCAATTTCAAGATTTCAAACCATGTTTTTTGGCCTTAGTTTAACTCTGAAAATCAGTTCGAAAATCAAAGAAAGAGTGTATAGGAGCTAAGGGTTGAGCTATGAAAATAGGTGCAAGTAAAGGTGTTAACTTTACCACCTGTGGTAGCTTATCCAAACCCAAGTTCCAACTCTTAAAATGGGTATAAAGCAGCCCAAGAGTACAAGAAATAGGTAGAAATGAAGTAAGCAAAAGCAAGAACAAAAGTTGCAAGCCTATACCTCTCAAAAGGGAGTGAGCTTTGGTTGATGATCAAACTCACTCTTGACATACTCTTAAGCTTGAATTATGCTTCTCAAGGGTCAACCAAGGCTCTAAGATGATGAGTCAAGGTTGTATGGTGTATATAGATGATACAAGGAAGATAGGTTAACTCAAAGATAGCTTGCAATGGAAGAAGGAGGAAGAATGAGCTCTCTCTATGTGTATAGGCTCTTTCTTAATTGTTTAACCCCCAAAACAGAGGTATATGGTTGTATTTATAGAATTTGAGCACAAAAGGTGATAAATATCTTCAAAAAAAGAATAGCTGGCGGGCTCTTGGCCAGAACAGTGTTTATCGCTATTGAAGCTGGACTGATCCTCACTGAGGCACGGCCGGGTCTTAATGACTTCCCCTGTTTTTCTGTTGCAGCCTCAACAAAGGATGGCACAAGGTGTGAAAATGGATTTCTTGGGTGCAATCATTGGGAATATGGAAGGTTTGGGGTTGTTTCGAAGCTTAAATAAGACTTCTTCGTTGAGACCTCGAACCATGCACAATGCCACTTTCATCATCGAGTGTTCCGAGCAAAGCGCTCGAGCCTTGCGGGTGGTAAAAAATGGGGTGTCTACAGATATGTTATAAGATATGACTTCGTACATGTATATATAAAAGTGTGTTAAAAATGTTTTAATTACTACAGTTAATCATGTACGCACAGCTCAATGGACATAATTATTTTTGTTTTGCTTCCTGTAGCTCGACTTTTCGTGCCCTCTTTCAGAAGACGAATAAGCCCTACAGTATCAGACTCCTGCAGTTCTGAATCTGATCTCACAAGTGCAATGTGAAATAGATAAACACCAAAGAGTCCAAATCTGGCAAATCTTTTAGAAAATTGATTTTGAATCAAATTGCAAAGAATGGACTGTTTTGCCAAATACAACGTCGCAACCTAAATATTTTTGAAAAATTTAGGAAACCTATGACTCATGCCAAAGGCCACGTGTCCATCATTACCAAGATTGTCTCGGCTCAGGAACTTAGGTACGCGAGGGGAAGGTCATGAATTGAGCATCCCCACTCACCCGATCAAAGATCGGCCTCTACTAATCATGATGCAAATTTTATTTACATTATATGCTCTTGTTCTGATTGTTAGACTAACTTTACTATGTGATGTGCACACAAGTATAGATTAAATTGCAAGAATTGGAACATTTGATTTCATGTTTGTTTGCAAAAAAAAGTTTGTGAATGTTCTACTTGAAAAAGTGGGCTTAAATGCACATTTAATCGAATTATTCCAATTCAAGCAACTAGCCTTCAGCCACAGGCATTCAAGCAGTTTATCAATTTAAGCATTTAGCCTTATGGAAAGTATGTTAAACATGGCAACAATCACACGTATGCAATATGCTAAAGCGAGTAAAGGCTCACCTAGTACTCCAAGCCAAAAAAGATGAAAGAGTTAGAAAAATGCATGATCTTAACTATGCAACATGATTAATGCAACACATGCGATATGGAATTACTAAGCTCGGCTACTAAGATGACACATGAAATGATTCGATAACATGCAGTCTAAGCACGAATTCAAAGAATGTATTTAAACTAACAATGTAAGTTAGAATGATGAACCGAGCTCAATGCATGCAAGATAATGAATGCAAGGCATGAGAGATGCTAAACAAAACATGATACCCTAATCTAACCATCATAAGCTAGTAAATAAAAGGGAGAAAGACATGGGGTTGGAAGACATACACATTATTACAACATTGGTGCCCTCACGCAGGAGGTTCCGAATAAACTAACTAGCTAAACTAATTAACTAGCTATTACAAAGCTATTTAACTAATTATTACAAACCGAATGAAACTAACTATTCTAGCTAGTTATTACAACATCACAATCTAGCTAATTAATTTCACTAATTAATTAATTACAAAATTCTAATTAGCTAACTAATTAATTACAACATGAAGTAACTAAATTAACTACTCTAATTACTTCTCCTCTGGAAACGAGGAATGCTCATGCATATGCAGACTTTCCACCCGAAAAAGCCACTGTTTCTGCTGCCAGATGCCTCTGTTGCACAGTAGAACACTTGCATTGATTTCTACCTCAGAATCAACTATGTTCTATTTCAACAAGTCAGTGCTAGATTTTGCAAAGGTGGTTGACAGGCTAGAAGTGGTGGCCTGCCGACCACAAATGATGGCCTGCCGGCTACTGCTACCTGGTTCTTTTTGTTGCAACAAAGGGCAAACAATGCACAATACAGAGTATTCTCAAGGGTTGTTTGCACAATTTACCCCTCCTTATCATCATACAACTCAAAGAACTAGTAAATTTGATTTACAAACTATCAATCGATGCAATTTCATTACATGATGGCCTATGAACCAAAGTGTGCAAGTTCAATAAATGCAACTAATAAGACTCTCAAACTCTCTCCCTATCATGGATTGATCAAGGGAAGTGGTTGATATTGACTCTTGAATCGTGTACATCACTAACAAGTATGAAATGATTTAAGACTCAAGGTTTAATTAATGTTCGATTGAACCCAAACTTGATTATTATCTTGCATCACTTTTAATCCCAATTTTATTACTCCATTTTAATTACCAACCATTCCTTAGTAAATTAATCCTAGAGGTGAGTTTTAAGTCCTCTAATGGAAAGAAGCATAAAATCAAGTGTTGTTTTGGGCATGAGAGAAGTTTCATGCCATTGGTAATGAACCTCTAAAGGGATTAAACCATTAAGCACAAGACCTCAATCTCAAGCTTCAAATAAGCAACTAGTTGAATCAACTTTCAAAGCAAATGAAAAGCCAAGAAAGGATAGAGGTTGCAGAGGTGATTAAGAGTGATCACAAGTATGGAAAGACATAAATAAACACTATCAACTCAAATAGGATGGTGGCTAAGGCCTAAACCACCAAACCTATGAGGACTATTACACTATAAGTACGCAATACAAAGCTCAAATGTAATGAACATCCAAAACAGTCCTAAAATAGGTCTAAAATAGTCCTAAAACATGTTGGAATTAAGCTAATAAAAGCTAGAATAATAAGCTAAAACATGGAGTATGCTAGACTAGTAAACAAACACAAGGAGGGGAAACTACCCCCTTCATTTTTGAGACTTCAAAACAACATTTTAGCCACTGAAATAACTCTGAAAATCAGTGTAAAAATGCTCAAAACAAGATAGTGTAAAGATGGGAAACACAAGGGTAAAGGCGGGAAACATAATGGTAAAGGCTAGAGGAGCAAAGTGGAAAGAAGGGTGAACCACCCCTCCACCCTTTGAGGCTTTAAACCACAAGTTTTAGCCCAAAAATACAGAGTTTATACAGCCCCAAAAAAATAGAAAAACAATAGGAAAAAAAAGCAACTAATGTAAAGCAACAAGCAAAGCCTTATACCTCTTGAAGAGAAGACCAATTCTAGGCAACAAATCAAGGCTTACACACCCTCTAGAGCTCAAACTAGGTTCAAGAGTACCTCAGCTCAAAGATGGTAAGGTTTGGTTTAGAGTGTATAGGCAAAAGCTTACAAAAAGCTAGGAAATTGCAAGAGAGAGAAAGAGAGAGAGAATTTTTGCTCCAAAAATTTCAACCCTCAAAATGGAAAGAGAGGCCTCCTATATATAGAAAACCATGCAACCCCCTCAGAAATATTAATACATACACGTGTAAGAAGGTGCATGCATCTATGCCAACAGCTGGCACAACTGGTAGAAAAATATTTGCAAAACACACTTGTGGTCGGCAGGCCACTAATGGTGGCAGACAGCCAATAGCAGTGGCCAGCAGGCCACAAGAGGATGTAGGCTTGAAAAACTCTGGTTTTGGTCCCAAAAAAAAGGCAACAGGTGTGTAGGGTTTGAAAGGCTCAAAGTTGTGGCGTTCCGTTGAAGACTACCGAGCACTTAATAAGCATACACACATTCTTCATTGGGTGTGCAAGTGGTGACGTCCAAGTCGTAGGGGTGGTTAAAAATGGGGTGTCTACACTTCCACTTCAGGCCTTGATTATATTTAAATATTTTGAATTTTGTCTTTGAGGCCGTAAGTAATCTTCGGATTACTGGCCCATTATGACGCTAATCCTATAGGGGCGAGTTTGGCTCATGACAGTGGCATTGCTCAATGATGGACTTGATGAAAAATGTCCATTCAAAGGCTTAGTTGAAGACTCGAGAATCATCCTGAGAGGATGCAAATGCATAGTCCAACATGTTAGAAGAGGAAGGAACTTATGTGCTGATGCCTTAGCAAAATTTGGAGCTAACCAACCGGATGAGTTGCTAGTAGCTATGATCCACTCGTTGAAATTTGCAAATTACTTTTTGCAAATATAGTGTATTTGCTTGGAGGAGGGGCCTAGTCCCTTTTATTCTTTGTTTATTTCTGATGTACCAAAAAAAAAATGTAAAAACTAAAAGGATCACGTTTTTCATTTTTTCAACAATTTTTTAAAATACGTATTTGAATTTTTTTTTCTTTATAAATTATAAGTGAAAGTCGCACTCATGGTTTTTTTTTTTTGAATTTTTTTTTTTGAAAAAAAAAACAAAAAAAACACAAGCATTAAGGATTGTCATCAACTTGCCGTATGGGCCAGTTTCAGGAGGGTTGGAGGTTAGAAAAGAAAAATAAAGTTACGTACTCGACACTCAATTGAACTTGATATCAAGTTAAGAATTCGTCTCAAACCAATCAAATGACATTTCAAATCCAAACCCACCCATCAAACCATATTTTATTACAAAAAATAATATTAATATTTTGTATTTTTTTTTTTTTATTTTTAAAAGACTATTTTGTAGTTAAGTTCAAACAAGCACTTAAAATTTGTCCGATAATATTTTAGGTGCATTTTAAATAAATAATTGGGTTGGGCGTCAATGACCACCCAATTTATTTATTAAATAGGTCTAAAAATTTAATTTTGTTGTCTGAGCAACAATAATAAAATTTCAATGCTTGACTAACAGTTAAATATTAAATTTTTACCACTACTATCACCAGTAAAATATTACTTTATTTATTTATTTATTGAAATAACAAAATGCTTACAAACCTATACTTAACAATTAAATAATATGTCATGTTAAAATAATGAGACAACTTATCTATTATGAGGAGAGATTCTTTGGTGATTTTGGAATAATACTCTACTCTGTTCGCTATTTTTATATAAGAAATTTTTTACTATTTTTAAATTTTTTTAATTTTTTTTTATGCATAACTCAAATTGGCCCTTTTCTACCTCTAATTATTGTGTGATTCTATTTACATCTAAATAATAA
Source organism: Camellia japonica (assembly GCA_030407325.1). NCBI lineage: Eukaryota > Viridiplantae > Streptophyta > Magnoliopsida > Ericales > Theaceae > Camellia > Camellia japonica. The sequence goes on along the minus strand of JAPPVO010000010.1, from coordinate 75,862,484 downwards.
CTCAGTGTGTCCAATTAAAATTTTAAAATTTTTGTTTTTATTATATCCTAATGTAAATTTACTAATAAGAACAATACATATTAAACCCCAAAATAATTGTTTTTTCCTCATATTACACCCAAACCAATTATAGGTATTTTTCATATTTAGCTCTGTCACGACCCAACCACAGGGGTGAGGGTTGGAATCACAATTTATTAACTAATTCTAATCGTAGCAAATTAAATGGCACAGGCGGAGGCAAATGGAAATAAAAATAATTAAACAGAATAT
>JAPPVO010000010.1:75203754-75256210 GCA_030407325.1 Camellia japonica | reverse complement strand
CTTCGAAGCCAAATTTTGGCGCCAAAAATCAAACAACAACGGCTTCGAAATATAGAAGCCGGCTTCGAAGCATACTACATGCCTAAAGATGCTAGAATGCTCGAGTATTGGTCTACTTTAAAGGGTTTAAAGACCTGTTTGAGGGTTATTAATCTAAGTAACGACCTTCGGAGCAAATCCAGGATTCTTTAAGGATGAGGAGCACTGTTCGAAGCATCAAAACCAATCATTGGTTTTTTATATATAAGAAGGAAATTGTCTTTTAAACTAAAACAGCATGGACTGCTCTTTCGAAGCAGAAAGTGGTCAATTTGAAATTGACTGACTATATCAACCATGACCATGTATTGGTTATAGTTAGTTTTGAAGAGTAAAGTTGTTAAATTCGAAACACTAATTCCAGATGATATCAGCCAGAATTGTCAACTTTACTCCATAAATTGGAAAAAGACATGTTGGTTCTTTTTAGTGTTTCATTAAAAACAATTGAGTCCAGATTCGAAGGATGAGATTGTTCAATTCGAAGTCTTGAATTGGCTTTTAAAGACAAAAGGAAACAGAGTCAAACATGTCAGATACAGAAAAACTTTGTTTGTATTCAAGCCAAAGCAATTACATCAAGTAACCTTATCTGGGTACAAACTCAAGCTCATAAAAGTAAGGAATAGAGTAAATGACAAGATCATGAAATTTGATCCAACAGTGATCAATAAATTTCTGTTCTTTCTTTATTATATCTTCTATTTCTTCTAATTTGGCTGCATAAGTTGGTGTGCTCTCACTTCATAGTAGAGCTCTTCAGCCTTTATTTCGAATGCTTCCTCTCTCAATTGTTGTTCCACTTCATCTAGGACCAAATCATCCCAATACGCAGAATCTTTATTCTTGAAATCATCGAATTCTTCGATGAAGTTCTCTGCTTCGTATTGGGCTTGAATTCGGAGAGACGAAAGTGGTCCAAAGATTGTGTAGTAACCTTGGAATTTCGATGCCAGTAGAGGAGCAATGGAAGTTGGTCCAGGAACGTATGAAGTTCTGCTTGGGCAAGGGGATTAAGGACATGGCTCCTAGTCAGAATGTCACAAGCCCATTGAAAGTTCTTAAGTGGGACTGCGTCCTCAAGCACATTGAAAGGCAAGTGAGAGAAAGCTGCAAGCAGAAGTTGAGCCTGTTTCCGCTCAACTGGAGTAGGAAATGATGGAGGTTTGTAAGGTGAAAAGACTTCATTCATGGGGAGTGCAAGCCTCAGTTTTTCTGTCCAGCAAAGAGTTGGTGGAGGAGAAGGTATAGATGCTTCTGCTTCAGAAGATGAAGAAGAAGGTGTGGATGCTTCTATTATGGAGATGGCATGGGGGTGGAAGGAACAAAGGCATTAATATAATCAAGCCAGTCAGAAGAGCAAATCTTCGCCTTCTTGGCTAAGAAGGATGGGTGGTACCCTTGAGCTTCTTCTGAACATTGGGCAACAAGCACTGTCTTGGTAGGCATGGAGGATGTGTACCATGCCACAAGAAGGTTTTCCTCCAAACTACGTCGAAGGTCAATGGGTACGTAAGGGTAGACCACTGAACTTCGAGCATAGGGAGGAAACTCCAAAGGGTCAGTAAACTCAATAAAATGATGGTTGATTCGTTCCCTCAAATCATAAGTCTCAGGTGTTGACCAGCTTGTCCAGCCAGAGCCCCCAGAAGACGAAGAAGTTATATCTTCATCCCATGCAGATTTTTGTGAAGAAGAGTTTCCTAAGTCCATATTTGCAACTTGCCAAATCAAAGGTTTGAGAGCAGTTCGTTCGAGGTACAAGGGGGAGTCAGAGGAAGAACTTCTTGTATCTGTGTCTGCAACTTGTTGAATCGAAGGACTAAGGACAATGTATTCGTAGTCCAAAGGTTGGTAATTTGCAAAAGCTTCCATGACCTGAATATAGAAAGGCGGGTAAAGGTGGCTAATGAATGCGTGGAGGTTCTTTCGAGGGGAAACAGCATTACTCAATGGCTCTTCGGGTGCTTGATCAATGGAAAGGGAAATTGATTTAGCCATAGTCTGTTCGAATGCTAAGGTATTGGGACGTTCAACAAAAAGAGTTAATGCAAATGATCACCAGAGAGATGACGGTTGTGTTTCCAGAAGATAGACTCTATGCACATTCCAAAAGCGCGGGAAAGGCTGCGATCCACTAATATCACCAAGTATTGGGTATATTAGTGCGGGGGGTAATGTTGGCTACATATTTTGTAAAAGCCAATTACAGTTCGACACGTGGCAAAGCAAGGATAGTATGGGGAGACTACTCAAGTCTTCGATCTTGATCGTACACGTGGCAGTGAAGATTGGTTCTCACGTGATCTGAGTAGCACAGGATCAATAAAGAGATACAAGATGACGTGGCTTCAACGGTTGCTCATATTCAAATTCAAATACAAGAGGGAAGTTCAACTGCAAGAAAAGGCGTAGTGGAACTACTTCTAAGGCAGCATGATCAGCAATCATGGAGGAGCGGTTCGACAGTTTGAAGTGCAGTTCGATGGTCATCCTTGAGGAGTATAAATAGCAAGGAGGTCCCCAAAAAAACCCCCAGACTCAGATCATACAAACCAGTCTTTACTTTACATATTTTCTTTTCCAGTTTTACATTTCCTGTACTTTAATTTCCTGCACTTTAAATACCTGCACTGCACTTCGATTCATAGGAGTAGTTTCAAGTAATCCAGTAGACTGTTGCTGTAAACCTCTTCGAGGCTGAGTTTGGACCATTGTAAGTGTTCATGTTAATGAAATACTTCGATTGTTCTTCATATTAACTGTTATTTCTCTTAATTTCTCCTAAGTCAAGCCACCAGTAAAAGTCCTCTTCATTGAGGCTGAAAGAACTAAAACACAATCGTCTGATAATTGGTTGGCAATTATAATTTCTGTAAGGACTGATTGATCCTTGCTGGCACGCTCCATTTACAAAAATACCCTTCGAAAAGCCAAAAAGCCAACACCTATATAATTGAGTGGGTAATAAATCAAAAATTACTCCGGACACTCGATTATTAAAAATAAATAAATAAATAAATAACTGATAGTTATCATGTCCATCACTATGGGTCAAATCGTAATTACATCCTTTCTGCATGAAATGTAGTTCGGTTTGTAGTTCTCACACGTAGCGTGTTTGCTTACGAGTTTGCTGTAGCATTTCTTTGCATAACATTTGCATCTAGATGTTTCATTACAGCCCTCTTTGCATAATCATAAGTTATGTTCTGCATTGTGCACATCACTTGCATTTTGCCCCTGCCTATGGGCGCATCTGTTTTGTTATCTTGCCTGTTTGTCTAAGTTTTTGGCCTTGTCAAAAATGGTTTGTCTCTGGGCTTTGACATTCACTCCTGTCATTTCATGACTTTCGAGTTCTGTCAAAGAGGGGCAACTGTAGACACCCCATTTTTGACCGACCTTAAGACTTTGATGTCATCGGTTGTGTACTCGATGATCGCACATGTTTGTGCTTGTTTTGAGCGCCCGAAGGGCTCGACTGAGCGCCTTGTCTTTGAGCCTCTTAACTCTCTGTGTTTTGGCCTTGTTTTTGGGCCAAACCTTGTTGCCCTTGCCTAGGGGGGGGGGGGGAAAGGCCTTCCCGGCCACTTGTGGCACTTGCCGGCCACTTTCCTCTCTTGTAAACCACTTGAAGTGGTCGGCCGACTAGGGGAAGTGGCCTGCCGGCCACCTTAACTAGCCGGCGGCCAATTTTTCTCCTTTTTAGATATTTTCAAATCTTTTGAGCCAGCTGTGGCTCACTGAAACTCATCCTCCATACACGTGTATGGAGGGATGAAGCAAGCTTTTTGCTTGCTTGCTCTATATAAGGGGAGCTCCCTTCCCCTTTAGAGAGGTTCACAAATTTCAAAGCTGAAATTCTCTCTCTCTAGAATCCTCCATCTCTCTCTCTCTATATTGTGCTATATTGTGCTTGAAAGTATATTTTCTTCACATATTTGCACTAGAACACCTAGTTAAACACCACTACCTTGTTGCTGAGGTGCTTGAGGGTCTTATTTGGGTGTTGAAGGTTGGTTTTTGGCTCAGAAGTTGTTGTCTTGCTGCTGTTCTTCAAGGGTAAACTTCTTCCCCTTTTAAGCTTGTTTTTGTACACTAGTTTAGGCCACATTTGCATGCTATTTTGGCCTAGTTGTCAACTACAAAAACCTCTATTTTTAAGTGTTAAAAATGTTGGTTTGAGTCCTTGTTTGAATTAGGGGTGGTCTACCCTCTTTCATTGCTTATTTGCTAAGCTTTGTGCCATCCTTTAAAGCTTTTGAAACAATCTCTTTTTGGCCCTTTAACCACTGAATTCTAGAGGAATTTCAATGGTGGAAAGGTGGTCTTGAGGTCCAAAATGGGAGGGGGTGGTCCCCTCTTCTCATGTCTTGTTTGCATGTGTTGATGGCCTACCAAGTGAGCATGTGTTTCTCCCTTTTTAAAGCTTAATTCAAGTATGTTTTTGTGACTTTTTGGACCTGCTCTAACTATGTTTTTGGCTGGCTTGGCCACTTGTTGCTTATATCTTACACTTGTAGTGTAATCTTGCTTAATAGCCTTGAATGCCTAATAAGTTAGTCCATCATTCTAGCTCGTGTTAGCTCTACCTCAGCATGTTTTTGCCATTATTTTAACATGCTTTAGCTCTGTTTTGAGTGGTCTTGGCCATGTGAGACTTGTTGTGCGTGGTTGTAGTGTAAAGACCCTTGACTAGCTTTGAGTTTCAAAGTCCCTAGCATGCTTTGCTTGAGTTGTTTGCATGCCTTAGCCTAATTTCTCACATGATTTCAGTGTATGTAGCATAGTCACATTCTCACATATTCCACTCTTTCATGGCTTTTGTGAGTTGTGCCTTATGCCTTGTTTGTGAGCCAATACTTGAGCATGATTTTATTGTATCATTGACTTCCATCTCAGCATGTTTTGGCCTTTATTTTGACATGTTTGAGGTCTGTCCAGAGTTGGTTTAGTTCTTTGAGTTTGATATTACATGCCTCTAGAGTGTTGCTCTTTACTAGCTTAGTGTATTTGGCTTTAGAGCATGCATTACATGAGTTGTTTACATTGTTTTTAAGTCACTTAGCATGCTATTTCAGTGCTAAAACGTGTGTCATTGCACTCCATTGTTTCAAACTTTCATTCGCTTTGAAAGAGGCCTTAAGCCCCTTGTTGGCTTGAGCATGAACTTGAGGCATTCATGCCTATTGGTTTTAATCTTCCCTTGAGGATTTCCACTAACCAATAGCATGATACTTTCTTCATGCTCAAGGCACTCGAAGCTTAGGTCATCTTTCAAATTAGAGGACTTTTCACAATCAGACTTAACCGGTTAATGGACTAATTGGTAAGTTAAAATGAGTAAACAAGAATTGAATCAAGTAAAACATGCCAAGATAACATATGTGTGTTGCATTGCATTTGTTTGGATCGGACGTTAATCCAAACACAAGAAATGTGAGACGTTTCATACTCAAAGTGATGAAACGTGTCGCATTCCTTGGTCATTGTCACTCTTGAGCATGCATGATAGGTTGACGACACTTTGAGTCTTATGTGCGCATTCACTAAGCTTGTACAAGCTTGGTTCTTAGGCCATCATGCAATGAGATGCTTGATTGGTGGCTTGAGAGCCAAGTACCACACTGCTTTAAGCTTGAGGCATGATGAGGAGGATAGTAGTACACATATTTCTAGCCAAATACATTGCCTTGGCTCTGTTGCTCTCTGTTGCAGCAAAGGCAGAATTCTGGAAAGAAAAGTGACCGGCCGACCACTTGCACTAGCCTGCCGACCACTTGAAGTAGCCTACCGACTAGTTGAGGTGGCCGGCCGGTCACCTGAAGGAGAAATTGTCCAAAATATTCTTCTATTGGGGCAGATGCAATCTGGAAGTTCATATGATGTTTTGAGATCACCGCAAGTGCAAACAGAGGCAACTCATGGCAAGGCAATGCATTTTTGGGCGAAGCAAACCAAGCATGCATGTCTCCCTCCCCCGAGGCCATTTTACTGCTTTACTTAGCTAGTTAATTACTGGTTTTGTAATTAATTACTTAATGTGTTTGGCTAATTCAATTCATATTTGTAATATTCTAATTAGCTTAGATTAGGTAGTTATTCAATTTCAATTGTGTTGTAATTAATTAGCTAGAATAGTTAATTAGTTGATTAGTAGATTAGCTTAGCTTATTTATTTGGACCCTCCTTCGAGAGGGCGCATTTGTGCATGTCTTCCAACCCCACTTCTTTCTCCCTTTTACTTATCAACTTTTGATGGTTAGTTTGGAGCATATCTCGATTAGCATACCTTATGCTTTGCATGCATGAATCATTCATTTGTATTACATGCACCGGGCTCGGTGCATCATTCAAATTGCATCGTATTTCAATACCTATTTGAATACGTATATCAAATTGTCGCATTCATATACCATCTTAGGTAGCCGAGCCTATTTAGTTGCATTTTGCATGTGTTGCATTAGGTATCTTGTATAGTTAAGATCATGCATGATTTCTAACTAGTTTTTTGTTTTGGCTCGGAGTACACTGTAAGTGTTTACGTTTTAGCATACTTGCATGAGTGTGAGTGTTGCCATGATAGCATGCTTGCCATGAGGCTATTTGCTTAGATGCTTAACTGCTTGAATGCCTGTGGGTGAAGACTTGATTGCCTGAATTGGAACAATTCAATGATTGTGAGTTTTAAGCCCACTTTGCGAAGTGGCAAAATCTTGTTTTCAAGCCCACTTAAGGGTGGCAAATCCGCACTTTAGCCTACTTGCGAGTAGCACTTTCAAACCATTAAAAAAAAAAACATGAGTTGTTTTGTTCCAATTCTCGTGATTGAGTCTATACTTGTATGTTGTGCGCATCACATAGTAAGATTAGCTAATAACCGGAATAAGAATGCATGTGTCTATAAAACAACATATCATGATAGCAGAGGCCGATCTTTGATCGGGCGAGCAAGGGTGCTCATGTCATGACCTTCCCCACTCATACCCAAGTTCCCGAGCCGAAGAAACTTTGGTGATGACGGACACGTGGCCTTAGGCACGAGTCAGGGTTTCCTAAATTTCCCAAAATAAAATATTTAGGTGGCGACTCTGTAATCTAGCAAAGCAATCCAGTTTGGCATTTTCAATTCAAAATCTGATTTTCCAAAATGATTTGCCAGATGGGACTCTTTGGTGATTTATCAGTCTTACATTGCACTTTGTGAGATTATTCAGAACCGTGACAAGAGTCCGAACAGTAGTAGCTGGGACCTAATTCGCGCTCTCTTCGAAAGGGGGCGCGCGCGAAGAAAGTCGGGTCTACAAGGGTTAGTAATGGAAAGTTAAGGTGTGGACTAAGATATTTTTAAACCGTAAAACTTATTTTGTGTGTGTATTGAATAATGGTGTGTACTGAGAGTATTATTGGTGTGTAAATAGAATCACCGTAGAGTACATATAAATACATCCCTTGAAATTTATTTAAAATACATATTGCCCTCTGTAATTTAAAAAATTAAAAATACACATTTGTTAGAATCTTTTATTTAATAAAATTAACTTAAAAAATGAAATTTCTAACTATTCTCATATACAATATTAAAATTACCTGAATTATTAATTGAAATAAATGACTGATATCATTAAAAACTATTAATTAAATTGATAATTTATTATTAAAAGAGGCCATTTGTTATGAAATTAGAAATTTAAGAAGCGATAGGGGTAATTCGTATTTCAAGCAAACCTCAAGGGTGCATTTGTAATTTATCCTATTTTTTAAGAGTGCCGCTATTGGCACCTACCTTTCTTCTTTGGACCCCCCATTTGTTTTTTGTTTTTTTTTATTTTTTTTATTCCAATTTTGACCAAACATGAAGTTCTATTTTTACCCTCATCCTTAACCTTCTAACCCTAATTTCCCAAACCCTAACCCTAGCCATTCCCATCACCTTCGACTGCTGCTGTCGCCTACCCTTCCCATCACTGTTTGCCACCGCCACAACCACCAGTCCCTCCTTGCAACATTTTGATCTAACATGGTTCCCATCATTGTTAAACTTGTCCTTTAAAGAAAAAGGAAATAACTTCAAACAAACTATATCTTCTCTAACATTTTGATCTAACATGGTTCCACACGCATCTTAAAGTCTTTAACATGATGGTAAGGGTTTTTCAAATCAACTCCATGAAATTGGGGAAGTAACTAAAGCATACCTGGCTTAATACTAAAAGCATGGGCTTGCACATCTCATTAACTACAAACACTATGATTGCATGCATAGCCCTACCAAACCAGAACAATAGCTTCTTACTCCCTACATCCTCCGGTTCACCTTCCACACCACTAAAAATTATCTTACATTCCTGGCCCATCAAAAAGCACTTTTCCTCTTCACTCTAATTTACATAATTTTCGACATGTTGGAGTGAACGATACATAATTGACAAGCCAGACATTATTTCCAATGCAACAAAAAAAAAAAAAAAGAATTTGACGATCTAATTCTGGATGAGAATACATGTCCACGAAATTTTCTCAATATCTTATTTCCAAATACACTAGTAAGAAAATGCATGATGGTGTAGTGGTCTTGGAAGGATTCAAGTAATCCCTCATTGACTTAACAGGAGGGATATTTGAAGTATTTCTACCAACATTTCCTAGGTTTGAATCATTCCCTATGGGCATTGGTGGATTGAATTCTTCTTCCATGGTTGATGAAACTTAGTGTGACTCTAATGATCTATCAACCAATCAAGATGGCGAAACTCGAACTAAACGATTATTCTTATCACGAAACCAGAATGACATACACCAAACTAAATCAATTTAAATCACCTACAAAAGGCAAAGAAGAGTTATCACAAATACATAAACAAAATGAAAGGGGAAAAAAATGAAAACAAGGCGGTTCAACCATCCTTTTAATAAATAAAAATTACAAAAAAGATATAAAGTTAGAAGTTAAACTGTTAGAAAGTTAGGCTGTTAGAAGTTAGAAAGTAAACAATCAATAGTTTTTTTTTTTTTTTTTTCAATCCTCTTCAAACTTAGCTAAATCCTCAGCAATGGTGCCAAAAATGTTTGTCGATTTTTATTGTTCACTGCAATTGGGTTCCCAAGCGTAGGAAAATGTCATTGTCAAGCATAGTAATTCTTGGAAGTCCCAAGGTCATTTCCACAAGGATTTATTATGCAAGTTCAAAGAGTTTATGAAATTTTGATTCGAAACTAAATTTGATTTTGGTCACATGTAGTTGTAAATGAAAGTTTTAATGAGACTAAGGTTTGGAGATCCACTCACAACGACTTAATGATGTTTGCTAACTGTAGACCGCCTGAACTCGCTCCGTGCGCCCCCCTTTCAGAGAGAGCACGAATTGTAGTTCTAGCTACTACAGTTCGGACTCCTGTCACGGTTCTGAATCTAATCTCACAAAGTGAAATATAAGACTAATAAATTACCAAAGAGTCCAAATCCGGCAAATCGTTTTGGAAAATCGGTTTTAATCAAGAAGTGCCAAACATGGACTGCTTTGCCAGATTACAGAGTCGCCACCTAAATATTTTATTTTGGGAAATTTAAGATACCCTGACTCGTTCCTAAGGCCACATGTCCGTCATCACCAAAGTTGCCTCGACTTGGGAACTCGGGTACGAGAGGGGAAGGTCATAACATGAGCACCCCCGCTCGCCCGATCAAAGGATCGGCCTCTACTAATCATGATATGTTGTTTTTGAAAACACATGTGTTCTTTTTCCAGTTATTAATCTAGAATTACTATGTGATGCGCACAGCATACAAGTATAGACCAAATCGCTTAAGTTGGAACAAAACATCTCATGTTTGTTTTTCGAAAATGGTTTGAAAGTGCTACTCGCAAGTAGGCTAAGACGCGGATTTGCCACCCTCAAGTGGGCTTAGAAAACAACATGATGATATGCCACTTCAAGTGGGCTTAAAACTCACATTTTGATGAATTGTTCCAATTCAAACAATGAAGCCTTCATCCACAGGCATTCACGCAGTTATATCACTTAAGCAGTTAGCCTCATGACAAGCATGCTATCATGGCAGTCACTTACACACATGCAAGGATGCTAAAGCATAAACACTTACAGTGTACTCCGAGCCAAAACAGAAAACTAGTTAGAAATCATGCATGATCCTAGCTATGTTCAAGATGCCTAATGCAACGCATACAAAATGTAACTAAATAGGCTCGGCTATCTAAGATGGCATATGAATGCTACAATTTGATACATGTACTCAAATAGGAATTGAAATACAATGCAGTTTGAATGATGTGCCGAGCCCGGTGCATGCATTCATGTACTCAAATAGGAATTGAAATACAATGCAGTTTGAATGATGCGCCGAGCCTGGTGCATGCAATACGAATGAATGATGCACGCATGCAAAGCATAAGTATGCTAATTGAAACATGCCCTAAAACTAACCATTAAAAGCTGATAAGAAAAAGGGAGAAAGACGTGGGGTTTGAAGACATTCACACACACACGCACACTTATTACAACATTTTCCCTCTCGACGGAGGGTCCGAACAAATCAACTAACTAGCTATGCTAAACTAATTAATTACAAACCGAATTGAAACTAGCTATACTAAGCTAATTAGAATATTACAAAGATGAAATAAATTAGCTAAATATATTAACTAATTAATTACAAAATCAGCAAATTAACTAGCTAAACAAAGCAGTTAAAATGGCCTCGAGGGGAGGGAGATATGCATGCTCGATTGGCGTCCTCCCGAAATCCACTACCGTGCCTCATGATGTCTCTATTTGCACTCTTTTAGAACTCTAAAAATTGTGCCAACTTCCAAGTTGATTCTGACCCATCTCAGGAACATGTTGAGGGATGATCGGCCAGAGATGGTGGCCATCGGCCGGAGTTGATGGCCATCGGCCACTTCTGATAGCCGATCGGCAACCATGGTAGTCGGTCGGCAGCTTTGATGGCCGGTCGGCCACTACTTCCTGCAATTTGTCCTTTTGCGGCAACAGAGCACAAACAGAGGCATTGCAGTGTATTTGCAAGGAATGTATGCACAACCACCCTCCCTATCATTTCTCAAGCTCAAAGGAGTGCGGTACTCGACTCTCGGGCCATCAACCGAGCATCACAATGCACGATGGCCGAGAAGCCAAGTTTGCACAAGTCAATGTCAATGAATGCACAAATAACACATAAGGGCCTCCGCCTCTATCATGCTTGATCAAGAGTGTCGGCGACCAAGAAATGAGGCGCATTTCATCACTTCAAGTATGAAACGCCCCTCCTTTCTCGTGTTTGGATCAACATCCGATCCAAACACAATGCAATGCAACACACATGCAAACAACATGCTAATGCAAATCACATGCTAATCTTAACATGTTAAGGTTGTATGCATAAGACTCTTAACATGCAAACAATGCATGCATGGCATGTTTAGGAGCTAAGGCATCAAGGCAAGTGAAGTGTATCACAAATGAAGCATGTACTACAATGATCAAATGGTTAAACCAACCCCGGACAGAGGTCATGCATGCCAAAACAATGGCCAAAACTCAACAAAACTTAGGCATGAAAAGCAAGGAAGGCATACTCAACTCATGGCTCGCAAGCAAGGCATAAAGGCACAACTTTTAAACGCAATTAAAGAGTGATATGCATGAGAATATGGCAATGCTATATGCTCTGAAATCAAGTGTTTAATGATGCCAAATCACACAAATAACACAAACAAGGCATGTTAGAGGGTCTAGAGCATAAGGCTAGTTAAGAGCATCACACAAGGGGCATGCAATACATAGCACAACTAACCAAACCAGCTCTGGAAAGAGCTCAAACATGCCAAGTTAAGGGCCAAGAACACGCTGAAATGAAACCCAAGAGCTTAGACAAGCATGCATACAAATTGGCTCATGATTAAGGCATAAAGCATAACCCTCCAAAGCATTGAAAGAGTGATACACACGAGGGTATGATATTGAAACATGCTCTGAAATCATATATCAAATGATGCTATATCATGTAAATAGCCCAAGCAATGCATGCTAGTGGACCCAAAACACAAAGCTAGTGAAGGGGCTTTACACTATGGCTATACAAAGCAAAGCATACATGATCAAGACCACCCAAATCAGACCTAAAGCATGTGAAATCATGGCAAAAAGCATGCTGGAGTGGAGTCAAAACAGGCTAGAATGATGGTCCAAAGCATAGAGCATGTTAGGCTAGCAAGTAGAATTACAGTACAAGTGTGTGAAGCATTCAAGAGACAACCAAACCAGCCAAAAATAGAGTTATATCAGGTCCAAAAACTCACAAAAACATGCTCAAACTAAGCCTTAAGAGGATAGAAATACATGCTCACTTGGTAGGCCCTCTATGCATACAAACAAGACATAAAGAGAGGGGACCACCCCCTCTCATTTTGAGCCTCAAAAACAACTTTCTACCACTGAAATTCCTCTGAGTTTCAGTGGTAGAAAGGCTAAACAAAGGTCACAACAAAGGCTAAGAATGGTGGCTCAAGAAGCTTTACAAGCCATAGAGCAAAAGAGGAGAAACATCCCCTAACTAAACAATACTCAAACCCACATTTCAAAACCTTAAAAACAGAGTTTTAAAGAGGCTAAAACCAGCCTTAGAGTAGCATGCAAAGGTGGTTAAGCTATTAATCAAAAAAAAGCTTAAAAGGGGTATATGTTTACCCTTGAAGACCCTTGAAGAACAACAGCAAGCTAGCAACCTCTGAGGCAAAACCAAGCCAAAATCACTCAAATGCAACCTCCAAGAACCTCAGCTCAAGAGTGAAGGTGTTTGAGTAGGTGTTTGTGTGCAAAAGTGTGAAGAAATGACACTTTTGGTTCAAATATAGTGCAAATACAGAGAGAGAGAGGGAGAAATATAGAGAGAGAGCTATGTTTAGTCCCAATGCAATTTTTCTGAACCTCTAAAAGGGGAGAGGAGCCTCCCCTTATATAGAATCACAAGCTTCAAGCTTGTTTGACAAGCTAAGAGCTTGTTACAATCCCTCCATGCACGTGTATGGAGGATGCTTTCTGTGCCTAACAGCTGGCACAACTGGCACCAAAATATCTACAAAAGCAAAGAAAAAGGCCTCGGCCAAAAGATATGGCTGACCGGCCATTAAAGGAGCCGACCGGCCATCAGTGATGCCGACCAGGCACCACTGATGCCCGATGGAAAGAGGGCATGGCCAATGGGCACAGGGCCTGGCCGATGGGTTGTAGGGCTGGCCAGCTGGCCACCCCCTTCCCTCAGAAACAAAGCCACAAGCTCTTAGTCCACAACCAAGCAAAAAACAGACAAGTTGAGAGGCTCCAAGGCAAGGCGCATAACCGAGACCTTCAGGAACTCAAAACGAACATGAGCATGGATGATCATCGAGTGTTCAAACGATGATGTCCAAGTCTTGAGGATAGTCAAAAATGGGGTGTCTACACTAACAACTCTTTTTATAACTCAATTGAGATTCATACAAAAGTTGATCTTAATCGGAAAGTTTAACAATTTAGTTCATGAAAAATATTTTCAAAAGACGATTTCATAAAACCTTGATTGTCTCAACATGTTAAAACTAGTAATTTAATTTGCAGGGAATTCTAAGCATTCACCATACCTGGAGTTAACGATAAATCAAAGAATTATACAAAATTAAAATACTTTTTCAAATAAAATAACCAATCAAATAAAATAAAACCTTACATTAAAGCCATGAAGAATAGTTGGTAAACATCAAACACCTGTTGTAGCTTCACTTCTTACCTTAGCAAAATTCTTACCTACTCAGAGTTAAAAACACAAACTTGAAATATAGAAAATATGAATTAAAAGAGAATGAGGACTTTGTTTAGAGATGAAATTTACACTCTCGGCTTTCTCCAATTGAGGCTCCATCCTCTCTATTCATAAACCAAGAGAAGAAAAAAAAATACAAATCTGTCAATTTACGTTTTTATACAAATAAGTGACTGTTCCACTTGAAAAATGTAAAAAATCCTCAAGATATTGATTTGTGATTATGTTTCAATTTTAAACAACAAATAACAATCCCAATCAAACAATCAAAGACAAATCAACACAACAATTTAACATGGAAAAACCACAATTGGAGCGCCTCCAATTGTGATAACAAACCACGGGCCAAAGCCATAAAACAATCCACTAAGAAGACCAAAAGAATTACACAAGTGTATTCTCAATTACCTAGCAAATCCATGCCCGAATTAAACCGACCCCAATATGCCTCTTCCACCATCGTCTTCACCTTGGAACTGTCATGCCCAACGTTGAATCCACAACGCTGATATTGAATCCACGACGATGAGCCACTCTAAAAACCACCAAAGTTTTGGACCCAAGTTCCTCAGAATCTACCAAAGAACAACTCTCTCTTTTGTGAATAAAATAAAAATAAACAAACCCTTGATGATGTTGATATGAAGTTCACGGATCCATTGATCACTCTTAAATCATCAAGGAAACACTCATAAATCACGCTCCAATATAAAACACTTTGTTTTGTCTTCCTTTCTTAAAATGTGGACAACTCAAACCCTAGAAACAGTGAACAGTGCACTTTATAGAAAACTAAATCGCGCAGACCACTTAAGCACAACTTTCACCGCTAGAGCGGTGTGACTAAAGGCGGTGCAAAACATATAGGTTGACCGCTCAAGCACAACTTTCACTGCTCAAGCGGTAAAACTTTCTTCCCAACAGTTCAGGCACTCTGCAAAAATACTAGATGATCTGTTTCTTCACTCGAGCACACAAATGACCACTCGAGTGGTCAAATAACTTCGCTGCCCCCTGGACCTCCGCGAGTTGACCGAGCAACTCGATCCCCAACTTAGTTAGCGAAGTGGAAAACATGAAAGGATAAAGCTCACAAACTCCTTTGCATAGGCACAATTTGAGTTGGATTCGCATCTAAATACTCATAGCCTCACTGAAACAAAGAGCGAATAAAATTATACTGAAAGGAGTTTTGTCAAACGGGATTGTCAATTACAAAAACCTAACAATCTCTCCCTTTGGCAATTCTGTGACAAAACACACCTAACAAAAAAAACCTAATCACCCCAACCCATTACAGCCGACAAAAACATACTTCTTTCTCAAGGTCATGATCAGCAAAACAGCTATTAGTACCACATGAGTATATGAAAAAGCTATAGACATATGACAAGATTATCTTGAAGTATGAGAAAGAAATATGAATAGATGAAAATTGGAGTTTTTAAGAACATGAAGCATGAACAGATGACAATTAAAAGAAACATGCAAAAACACTCAAATCTTTTTGAAATTTTCCTCCTTTTTGTCATGAATTGACAAAGGAAGCTCAATCAACTAAAGCAAGAGTATAAGCCACACAAGCAAGGACATGATGATGTAAAAATTAATAGCATGCGAGAAAGAAACAATAATAAACAATGCATAGCAACATGCAAACTAACTAATGCCAATCTCCCTTACCAAACCAATCAATGTAAGTTCATGCTAAAAAAACCCCTGCAATGATCCACTAAACTCCCCCTTACTAAAAGCAACCACAAGCACAAAAAACAATGAACAAGAAGAAAAAAAAAATATGGTGGAGCAAGTAAGGAATTTCAGAGTTGTACCTTAAAACACACAAGAATATCCAAGAAACACAATTACTTGAAAACACAATGTGCACAGCCTCTAGAAGATTCCTCATGAAAGAATGTGATGCAACATGTGAAAAGCATAGATTACATGACAAAAGTATAGGTTAATTCCTCTAGAAATGCAAACGACACAATGCAAGAAGTCCATAGAGAAATTTGATCACTTGTATGGAAATTTTGGTATTTGTTAATCCAAGAGTGTGTATAGAATGAGACATACTAATCAAAGTTCATACTATCCGAAATGAGTAATGACCACAGAAAGAACACACATATTAACATGTAATGGATATTATCATCAATTCCAATATGCACTAAGGACTTCTCAAAAATTTTAACCTTGCAAAACCATACTAAAAAAATCTTTTTGGAATTTTTTTTTTAAACAAAACAAGACAGAAAACGAACAAGCACAGTATAACACTCTAGAATTTTTTCTCTTCGCTCGAGCGCAAGAGTTGACACTCAAGCGGTCTTGTGAGACTCCCAGTACTTTTGTAGGTCTGTCCAAGATTCTGAGAGTGGGTGATTTACGCTCCAGCGCAGGAGTTGCCGCTCGAGCAGTCTGTCTTGTCTGTGTCTGTTTGCTCAAGCATAGTGTAACACTTTGTACTTTCGGGACCACTAAGATTGCTCTTGACATTCTTATTATTGTATCTAGAGCCTCCTTATTTTATTTTGGGATATTGATCGAAGTGGTAACATAATGGCAAAGTAAGATTGGACCAAAAAAATTGATTTGAATAATTTTCATATAAATAGCCATCACTCTTTTGTCCTTTTCTTTTTCCACACTTTGAATTTGGATGTGAGGCTAGAATCATTGGAAATCTTTTTTCCAGGGCTTTGATTTGGACACAAGAACGACCTAAAATGGAGTATGGATGAGAGAGTTATGCCCGTTTGAAGTTTTAGTAGGACGTTGCGCTCGAGCGGACTGTGCGAATTCAGCAGTTTAAAAAGTACCTTTCTAGATCATTCTCTCCACTTTTCTTTTCTCTCTTCCTTCCTCTCATCCTAAGTCCAAAAACCCTTGATTTCGTGACCCAAATATCCTCAATTTCTCAAAGATTTAGCCAAGATCTCTCACCAAAAAGTGAATACATAAAGATCTCATTTTACTACCAATTGGATTTTGGTTTTGTGAAAGAATCTCATCAAAGCTTTGCTTTCTTGCTTGATCCTTGAGGTAGGGATTTCTAGTTCTCTTTCAATACTCTCATTTATAGATAGAATTGTGGTATTTTCCTTATACAAATGCAAAATTTACAGTTTTAAGCATATTGTGAAAAATCATGAGATTTGGGGTTTAGGGTTTGAAGTGTTGGGGTTTACTTGTTGGGTTATGATTTGGGGTTACAAATTTGGGCAATAGAAGAGTTGGAACAAAAAGTGTTTTTGTGAAAAATTTTAATTTCTCTTTAAAACCCTAGGTTGGTTCATGAAGATAAATGATGGTTTTGCTTAAATTGAAAGTAGTATTATGAAATTGAGGGGTTAAATTGCACATATACAAGTTTAATTGAATTTTGGAAGTGTTTGGAAATTTATATAAAAGTTGTGATTTAAATCTTATTGCTGATCTTTTAAATTATGTTATAATATGAAACTAAATTTGGGTAAATGAATTGTTAATGGTATGGTTGATATGAGATTTATGATGAAATGATGAAGTGAATATTTAAGAATTTTATTGTG
Organism: Camellia japonica; assembly: GCA_030407325.1. Taxonomy (NCBI): domain Eukaryota; kingdom Viridiplantae; phylum Streptophyta; class Magnoliopsida; order Ericales; family Theaceae; genus Camellia; species Camellia japonica. Next base: position 75,238,789 of record JAPPVO010000010.1, on the reverse strand, counting down.
TTGTGTTGAATTGCAAGTTATGTTGAATTGTGTCAAGTTGAGGTTGGGTTAAGATGAGTGTGAGTAATGATAAATGGGAGATTGTGAAATATGACTGTGTTATATGAACGAGTTATATCAAAGAAATTGATTTTAGAGATTTAATTTATAGCCTTGGGTAATAATTGATAATCAATGTGTTGTGAAAATTGAATTTGAAGACTTGATAATAATATGGAAAAGTAAAGAAATAGTTTGAACCCAAGAATTGTGAATACTTTAAAAATGAATCTTTATGCCTCTATGGATGTGCTATTATATTTTTGTAACAAAAACAATGAATGATTTGATTGATAATAGAGAAGGTGGTGGAACATATTGTGTGCTTGTTATGTAAATGGAATTTTAACATATGGTGGATATGTATTGAACTAATGTGTTACGGGAATAATGGATGATGTGTTAGCTTTGCCCACTAATTACAATGACAGATGACTCAAGAAAATTTATGGAATGTGTGGAGAAGTGGTTTGGAAATACTCTTCAGATCCTGGGAGACGCTAGTGATCCTCAGCTAGTCACCTGAAAAGATACAAACACTCCGGTCGGGGGTGCCGGAATTAGCACTCCGACGGACAAGTTAGTTCAGACACTCAGCATAGCTTGTTTACTAAGTTAAGTAAAGTGATTCTTCCATACCTTTCTATAACCGTTGTTCCTGTATTTATACCTGTTCTTTTTGATCCTCGGGGCTAGGGCCTACTTTTTAATCATTGTCCTTTCTTTTATTCAGCCCTAAGGACTTACACTTATTCGGCACATATATTATATTCGGCTCCCCACTCTCGTAGGATATAGCCGATTAATATCAGTCTTCCAATGGTACGCACCTTCTGATTTTTCCATGTATTCGGCCCCCACAATTGCCCCCCGAACTCCCCATTGACGGAAGTTAATCGGCGTGTTTGGTCTTGAATTGGAAAAGTTAAAATAGGTCAGGCGGCTTCGCGTACCCCAATATAGATGTCAGGATGCGCACACCTTTTCGTTCATCATTACGCTTTCCCGCCTCAATCGTGCGTCTCGCATTTATTGTGATTTGAAATTTCAGTCCTTTCGAATGCACAGTTCATCAAGTATTTGAGACTCTTGGACCGCCAGCGGATATCCTTTCTCTGACTCGCATTTTCTGCAACTTTTCTCCGTCTACCCTCGTCTCCCTTGCTCCTCGTAAGTCTTCTTCTCTTTTCTTTGCAATCCTACTTTCTGTTTATTATTTTCATTTTGGTGAACCCTTTATTCCCTGTGAAAATGGCCAAACACTTGAAAGACCTCCTTTCTGAGGGTCGCGTCTCCGGATTCCGGCGACACTTTTCCATCCCCGACGATGTTCATCTATCTCTAGTGACGGACAACACTCTGGATATGGAGAGAGAGGATTAAAATTCAATCGTCTTTCCTCTCCTATCCATTGCAGAGGGCGAGGTCCCTTTTCCCCTACATCCATTCCTTAGGGCCGTCCTCCGCTATTGGGGTCTAATTCCTTCTTAGCCCAACGTGAACTTTTTTTGAATCGTAATGGGGATCGTAGAGTTGAACCGGCGCCTCAGGATCGATCTTGGGATTCCGGCCATTCGGCACTGCTATGCTTTAGCCAAATCTTCCGGTCGGCTTGGGCGGTACTTTCTTAGGGCCAAGGATACTGACCATCATTTGGTAACCATGCTCGCCAGTTCTGGCAAGCGTGTGGATGACGTAATGGTCAATATCCGAGGGAACTGGGAATTTGGCGAAGGCGAGGGTCGCCTAGACCCTATTCCCAGACGGAGGGGTGAACCAGGTTGCCGTGTGTCTCCTTGTGTTTACTGAACTTTTCTTTTACTTGGCCTTCCCTCTGTGTCTAACCCTTTGTCTTTGCAGGCAACAATTTGAAGAAGATTCTGGTTTCCACCGACGACGCGGTCCTTGCGCAGGTTGCGATTGCACTCGGATACTTCAGCCGTCCAAATTTACAGAAGCAAGGGAGAGCGGCCCACATACTTCTTCGATACGAGCCTACTTACACAACTTTTTCAGCCGCTGACAATATTCCAATTCCATCCGGCGATCAACAGCTTGCGGCTCTTATCTTCCCTAGCTTCAAGAGTCTCAGACAAGTTGGTCTCGAAGCTTCTGACTTGGGGCAAGACGTCAAGCCGGTGGTAGAGGTAGTCGCCGAACCAGACAGAGAGTTTGCTGAGGAGGCCGAAGAGGTTGACGAGGCTCTAAACTCGGCGTTTGAGGTAGCCAGACGTAGTCAGCCTACCTCGCCGTCCACTTCGGGTCGGGCGGAGTTTTCTTCTGGAGATATTTTTGGAGGTTTGGGAGACCTACCCGGCGATTTTTTTGAAGGTATGGCTGGGGAAAGCCTCACGCAGATGGCTCAAAAGAAAAATGTCGAGCGTATGGCCGCCCGGAAAAAGGCCGAGGCCGCCAGTTCTGGACCTGCCTTGGTTGAGTCTATCGAACCCGTTATTGAAGAGCCGGCTAAGATTGTTGCGGCCGTAACGGCGAAAGAGGTTGAACAACCGGTCATTGATGAACGGTTGATTCCGGAAGAGCGGGGAAAGAAGCGTAGCGCCGAGGGAGAGGCCGGTTCAGAAGATAGTCTTGCCGAGAAAAGGCCTCGCTTAGAAGAATCGAACGTGGTTGTTCCTTTTATTGTTCAGCCAAAGATCAGAGACACGCCGATTCCCTCTGACGCATCCATCATTACCGACCCGGCGGTAGCCTTGAGCCTGGCGGCGTCAGTCTCCCTAACAGCTGATAAGGCATCCTTTCATGCCGTGCCGGATTTGGTGGCCATAGCCCTATCTGCGCAGTCGGCCCTTTTGGTAGGTGAACTTTGACTTGTTTTGATTTTGGTTGCCTATGGCATCTAACGATCCCAACTCGTTTTGCAGACGGTCGGCAGGATCGCCGACTTGGGCCGCCGCCTACACGATGCCCTTGAGAGGATTGACCGTTTGCAGTCAGAAGTGGTCAACCAAAAGAGCAGGGCCGAGTTTAAGATGATGAGAGCCGCTATGGAGACTGCACGAGCCGAAGCCAAAATGGAAAGGGCTCGGGCTGCCGATCAGCTCCGTTCTGATGCCGAAGATAGGGCGAACGCGAGCAAAGAATCACTTAGGCTAGCCAAAGAGGCGCTTAACAAGATGGAGACTGAGTTAGCAGAGTTGAAGGCGGCCAAGGAAAAGGCAGAATCTGAGGCTTCTGCCGCATTCGAAGCAGGAAAAGGCGCCGCCTTCAAAGAATACGTAGATGAAGTCCCCAAGTTTGAGAATCGGGGGTTCAAACACCGGTGGCTCAAGGCCCTTGATGCCGTTGGGGTTACGTTGGCCTTGCCAATTCCTTATGAGCAGGTGGACGTTGAGCCACTTGAGTCTGACCCCGAGGATTGATCTGGGAATCATTCGAATTTTATGAAATGCTTTCCCTTTTAATGTATGTTTTTGTTTTTACGACTTTTGTTGGTTCCGAGTAGTTTTCATGTATAATTGGCTACTGTCTACGCTCAATTTATTAATGAAAATTATCTTCTTGTTTCACTACTAATGCGCAGTTTGTGATGTTATGTTGGTGTAGAATTTTTGTCTTTCACTACTTTAGATAGAATGATTACTCTGTTGACCTTTCTATGATTGAATATCATGGCAATCTTATCATTCGTATGCCGAATAGTTCGTTGGTATTATGCTGAAACGATTCATGGGCCGGCTGGGGCACTTAATCCGAATAGATTAATTAATCTGCCCTTGCCCTAGACGGTGCATGATCATTCGGGCGCCGGAGGAGGCGAACTTAGGAGTTTTGTCGATTCATGGGCCGGCTGGGGCACTTAAGCCGAATATATTGATAAATCTATGACGTCCTTGCCCCAGGCGGTGCATGATCATTCTAAAGTCGATTCATGAGTCGGCTAGGGCACTTAAGCCGAATAGATTAATTAATCTGCCCTTGCCCCAGGTGGTGCATGATCATTCGAGCGCCGGAAAAGACGAACTTAGGAGTTTTGTTGTCGATTCATGAGCCGGCTGGGGCACTTAAGCCGAATATATTGATAAATCTATGACGCCCTTGCCCCAGGCGGTGCATGAACATTCTGAAGTCGATTCATGAGCCGGCTGGGGCACTTAAGCCGAATAGATTGATTAATCTGCCCTTGGCCCAGGCGATGCATGATTATTCGGGCGCCGGAGGAGGTGAACTTAGGAGTTTTGTCGATTCATGGGCCGACTGGGGCACTTAAGCCGAATATATTGATAAATCTATGACGCCCTTGCCCCAGGCGGTGCATGATCATTCTGAAGTCGATTCATGAGCCGGCTGGGGCACTTAAGCCGAATAGATTGATTAATCTGCCCTTGCCCCAGGCGGTGCATGATCATTCGAGCGCCGGAAAAGACGAACTTAGGAGTTTTGTTGTCGATTCATGAGCCGGCTGGGGCACTTAAGCCGAATATATTGATAAATCTATCACGCCCTTGCCCCAGGCGGCGCATGATCATTCTGAAGTTGATTCATGAGCCGGCTGGGGCACTTAAGCCGAATAGATTGATTAATCTGCCCTTGCCCCAAGCGGTGCATGATCATTCAAGCGCCGGCCGGTCTATCCAGTCGGCGCCGGGCGATTGAGGTTTTTACAATTAATGAAATTGCCTCGAGGGTGCTGCCTCTATAAAGGATAAATGATTAAGGGTACAACTTTTATGAATACAGTAAACAACTGACTCCAGCTTTTGAAGGTATCGTGTGAATGTCGAACAGACTCTTCTTTAACAGCAGAGGGGAAGCGAGGACACTAGCTGAGCTGGGTGGAGACATGCATCGAGGTGGTGACCCTTCACGCACAGGTAGGGCTGCAAATGAACCGAGCTGTTCGTGAACAGGCTCGGCTCAGCTCGGTAAGGGCTCTGCTCGGCTCGGCTCGTTTAGTAAACGAGCCGAGCTCGAGCTCGATTATTGGGCTCGCTTCGTTAACGAGCCGAGCTCGAGCTCGACTGTGTTCGGCTCGGTAGGCTCGGCTCGTTTATCTATAATTAAATTATATAATAAATATATTATTTATATATTAAATAATATATAAATATATATAAATACATTATTTATATATTAAAAATATATAAATATATATATAAATAATAATATAAATACATTTTTTATATATTAAATAATATAAATATATTTTTTATTTAAAAATTTATATTTAAATAATATAAATAATATTAAAAAATTTTATCGAGCCGAGCCGAGCCGAGCTCGAGTTCGACAAAAATTAACGAGCCGAGCCGAGCTTGAGCCCAGTCCTTTATCGAGCCGAGCTCGAGCTAAATAAACGAGCTCGATAGCTTAACGAGCCGAGCTCGAGCCCAGCAAAGCTCGGCTCGGCTCGGCTCGTTTGCACCCCTACGCACAGGGGGTAGGAGTTCCAGGGATCAAGAGAGGCGTCAGTCTCCTCAACGTCGAAGCAGGTTGCCCAGGCGGGACAAGCAGTCGCAGGGCAAATCTTCTCAACCTCGAGTCAAGAGGGGATCTGACTCGAATCCTTGCCCATTAAGCTTTGCGGTATTTTGGGGAATAGACCCATGACAGAGGCGGACTCGATCGTTCGAGACCCAAATGTAGCGGTCGAGTTTGCTCGACAAATTTTTCCTCCTGAGGTTCAGCAATCGATGGTAGGTCGTCAGGACTACGAAGTATTTCGCGAAGGCATTCACGGGGCGGTGAAGGGGCTTTACACTGCCTATGAAATCGGCATGTGGTTGCGCGCTGCCCGCCGAGAAATGGAGAAGAAAGAGGAACATATTCGAAGTTTGGAGGCTTGCGCGGAGGCGGCTGAGCGCGAGATAAGGAAGACCAAGGCGGCCCAGGCACAACCCGCCGGGCACGGAAACCCAATCATGAAAGAAAGGGTTACCAGTCGGCTCATCAGTTCCGCGCTTGCCGATCGTGAGACGGCGAGTATGTTCGCAATGGAGAACGCGAAGGGGAGGGCCTATGAGAAAGGTTTCCATGAAGGCCAAAAAGTTGGAATCGAAAAGACCATGGAAAAACTTGCCGAAGAAGTTTGCCGATGTGAAAATCGTGGATTTAGGCACGGTTGGATCAAGGCATCTCAAGCCGCAGAAGCTCTTCGAGCGTCGGGCATTGATTTCGCATCGCCACTCTACCACAGTAAACATTTTTCGTTTTCTGCTTTTGAAGTCGAGAAGAGTGAGGATGAAGGTGATGCCGTATAAGTAACTTATTGTAAGGTTGAAACGCAGATCGCGTTCAAAACTATGTAATATATTGCTTGTTTTATTGAATAAAAAACGTTCTATGATAAATATTTTGTTGCAGTTCGTATTTGGTATGTACGCGTTTCGTTTTATTGTATGTGTTTGAATGAATATATAAACGTTGATCGGCAAGGTCGACCCATACATGATAGCCGTTTATTCCTGAATGAGGCTATTGTAACCTGAGGAAGCCGAAAGCCAGTGAGTAGAGTGGCTGCGGCAAATTCAACTCGGCTCGGGGCCTAGATTTTTGGCCAGTGCACGTGCTTCAAAAAGTTGTTTGGATAACTACGCCGTGGCGATTGTCAACCGACGTTTTTCTCATGGAGTTTAGTGTTAGTGAAATCGCCTCGGGATTGGGGCCTCGAGATCGCTGCCAGTATTGAAAATAAAAGGAGTGGGCGCTTCGCGCAAATAAACAATCACTTATGTGAGGTGGGATAAGTGGGGATGTTAGTTAGAGAGACTGGAGTTCAGCCGTACTTGGTGTTGCCATGGAGCGCAGCAGAGGACCCATCCGTATGGGAAGTAGGGCGTCCAAAAGTTGGCATGAATCTTCAAGTCGTCGAAGCAGATCACCCCGAAAGGAAAGGCAACGACTGTTGGGTTTATCCCTCCTTGTCCTGGATCTTTGCCTTGACATTGTCAATGGTATCAGGGGAGGACTTGGGCACAGTTGGCTCAAGGCATTGCAAACAGCGGAGGACTTCTGGGTGACGAGAGTTGATTCGGCGCTGCCGCTTTACCAATGCGTATTCTCCCCTTTTTAGCTTTTGAGATTGGAAATGGGTATTGTAATGCTGAAATGCAAGTTGCGTTTATGTAACAACTGTCTAATTAAATAAAAATTGTAATGCTCAAATGCGGGTTGCGTTTATGTAACAATTGTTTGATCGAATAAAAAGCTTTATTTCAAACATTTGCGTCTTATTCTGAATTTTTTATATGCTCAGTTAAGCACCTTATTTGCGTCTTGCTCTGAATTTTTTATATGCTCAGTTAAGCACCTTATTTCTGATGTTGGCGAGTTTTGTTTTGTTCGTGCCAAAGGGTACTCCGACTCCGGAGGCTAAATCGGCCCTAAGGTGACATGCACCAAAGGGGGCTCCGAATTCAGAGACTTAATGTAGCCAATCGTGATATCCACGAAGGGCCCTTCGAATCTGGAGGCTTAATCGGCCTTAAGGTGTTATGCACCGAAGGGGGCTCCGAATCCAGAGACTTAATGTGGTCAATCGTGATATCCACAAAGGGCCCTCCGAATCCGGAGGCTTAATCGGCCCTAAGGTGTCATGCACCGAAGGGGGCTCCGAATCCGGAGGCTTAATCGGCCCTAAGGTGACATGCACCAAAAGATGCTCCGAATCCGGAGGTTTAATGTGGCCAATCACGATATCCACGAAGGGCGCTCCGAATCCGGAGCTTAATCGGCCCTAAGGTGACATGCACCAAAAGGGGCTCCGAATCCGGAGGTTTAATCGGCCCTAAGGTGACATGCACCAAAGGGGGCTCCGAATCTGGAGACGTAATCGGCTCTCAGGTGACATGCACCAAAGGAGGCTCCGAATTTGAAGGTTTAATGTGGCCAATCGTGATATCCACGAAGGGCACTCCAAATCCGGAGGCTTAATCGGCCCTAAGGTGACATACACCAAAGAGGGCTCCGAATCTGAAGACTTAATCGGCCCTAAGGTGTCATGCACCGAAGGGGGCTCCGAATCCGGAGACTTAATGTGGCCAATCGTGATATCCACGAAGGGCGCTCCGAATCCGGAGGTTTAATCGGCCCTCAGGTGACATGCACCAAAGGGGGCTCTGAATCCGGAGGCTTAATCGGCCCTAAGGTGTCATGCACCGAAGGGGGCTCCGAATTCGGAGACTTAATGTGGCCAATCGTGATATCCACGAAGGGCGCTCCGAATCCGGAGGTTTAATCGACCCTCAGGTGACATGCACCAAAGGGGGCTCCGAATCCGGAGGCTTAATCGGCCCTCAGGTGACATGCACCAGAGGGGGCTCCGAATCCGGAGACTTAATCGGCCCTAAGGTGACATGCACCAAAGGGGACTCCGAATCTGGAGACTTAATGTGGCCAATCGTGATATCCACAAAGGGCGCTCCGAATCCGGAGGCTTAATCGGCCCTAAGGTGACATGCACCAAAGGGGACTCCGAATCTGGAGACTTAATGTGGCCAATCGTGATATCCACAAAGGGCGCTCCAAATCCGGAGGCTTAATCGGCCCTAAGGTGACATGCACCAAAGGGGGCTCCGAATCCGGAGACTTAATGTGGCCAATCGTGATATCCACGAAGGGCGCTCCGAATCCGGAAGCTTAATCGGCCCTAAGGTGACATGCACCAAAGGGGGCTCCGAATCCGGAGACTTAATCGGCCGTAAGGTGTCATGCACCGAAGGGGGCTCCGAATCCGGAGACTTAATGTGGCCAATCGTGATATCCACGAAGGGCGCTCCGAATCCGGAGGCTTAATCGGCCCTAAGGTGACATGCACCAAAGGGGGCTCCGAATCCGGAGACTTAATGTGGCCAATCGTGATATCCACGAAGGGCGCTCCGAATCCGGAGGCTTAATCGGCCCTAAGGTGACATGCACCAAAGGGGGCTCCGAATCCGGAGGCTTAATCGGCCCTAAGGTGTCATGCACCGAAGGGGACTCCGAATCCGGAGACTTAATGTGGCCAATCGTGATATCCACGAAGGGCGCTCCGAATTCGGAGGCTTAATCGGCCCTAAGGTAACATGCACCAAAGGGGGCTCCGAATCCGGAGACTTAATGTGGCCAATCGTGATATCCACGAAGGGCACTCCGAATCCGGAGGCTTAATCGGCCCTAAGGTGACATGCACCAAAGGGGGCTCCGAATCGTTGTCATGACGAGCGTTACAATGGGGTTTGTGAAATAAATTGAGCGACGAAGAAAAATGGTTTGCATTGTAGAAGTGATATATATATACAAGTACCAAAGCCCACAGGTCGGGTCAGTGATAGGGTTTTCATAAAATCTCTGTTTGTGCCGATTGGGGGGAGCCACGGATCTCTTCAATGCCATGGGCTGTCGGGAAGCACACAAGCTGATGATAAGTGCTTGGAACGGCCTTCATAATATATATCCAGGTTCGCCCCATGATGACATTATACGGCAAAGGGAGCTTTACGACCAGGAATTCTACTTCGACCGTTCTGGAGCCCGCTCGAACAGGTAGTATGATCTTCCCTAACGGGTATTCAAGATTCATATTAAAGCCGAACAATGGGTGAGGCGCCGGAGACAGATCTGACTCGTTGAGGCCGAGTTTGATGAAAGTTTGGTAATACATAACCTCTGAAGTACTCCCCGGGTCTATGAGAATGCACTCAATGGTGAACCGATTTATGCGTAATTTAATGACCAACGGATCGATATGGGAAGCTGTTGAGCCGCTAAGATCGGAGTCATTGAAAGTAATTGTTGGAGCTTCTTTGGGCCATTCAATCGGAATACGTTGCCTTTGGGGAATTGGATGCAATTGAATTGTGTGCACGGTTGGGGGTGCAGGCAGGCTGTAGATCATATGGATCACGCCAAGTGGAGGTGAGTCCTGCCTCAAGGCTAGTGCCTTCGTTGGCTTTCCCTTTCTCACATACTGTTGCAGTCGGCCGTCTTGCACCAGTTCTTCCAGGTGATCTTTTAATGCGTAACAACTCTCCGTTTCGTAGCCGTGATCTTTGTGATATTCGCACCGCCTATCCCTTCTTCGCGTGTCAGGCGGCCCCACCATCTTTGACGGCCATTTGAAGAATGGAAGGTGTTGGACTTTGGTCATTATTGCAGCGATTGGTTTTGACAACTCTGTGTACTTCTTGTCGGCACGCCTCGAACGCCTACTGTCGACTTGCAGTTGTTCATTCATCCGGTGGGAGCATTGATCGCTTGATCGGCGAGTATCCCGCCTTTTGTCTCGTTTAGCGCGTTGCCGAGGCTCTGGGCTAGCAGGTGGCACGGAACTTATTGGTTGAGCAATTTCAGGGGGGGCCGTTTTGTTGGACATTTGCCCGACTTTTATTCTCAAGGCATCATCTTCCACTTTGCAATACTCTTCAACTTTCTTCATTAACGCCCAGACTGTTTTGGGGGGTCTTCTGGTCAGGGAACTGCAAAGAGGACTGTCAGGATGTAGTCCCATTTTGAAGGCGGTGATGGCCATGGAGTCGTTGCAAGCGTCGTCGACGAGGTTGAAGCACTCCCAATAGCACGCCGAATACGCTCTAAGCGTTTCTCCTTACTGAATCTGCATAGCCCAGAGAGAGTCGGCCTGTTTCGGCTGTACCTCGTTGGTGATGAACCTGGCCCTAAAGGATTTCTGTAATTGATGGAAGCTTTTGATCGAGGCCGGCTCCAGCTTGTAACCTGACAGCTAATGGCCCCAGGCTGCTGGGGAATATTCGGCACATGAGGGCTTCGTTGTCTGCATGCAATGTCATGGCCTGCTTGTAGTGACGAATATGATCAGTGGGGTTTGATTTTCCATCGTAAAGAGTGAATGACGGAGCTTTGAACTTCTTGGGCAGGGCCGCCCTTGCAATCCGTCGGACAAAAGGATCGCGCTGGTCCTCTTCGTCTGAACTGCTCCTCCTGCGCTTGTTCCTTGTATGTAGACTCTTTTCGGAGGAGCTGGAAGTTTCGGATCGTCCCTTCTTGTTGAGCTTCGTGGGTAATGAGTTGGAGTCGCTATCGGTATCCTTTGGTCGGGCTCGAGGTCGTTGTCCACCGGCTCTCGGAGGTCGTTCGGGATCTTGGCGCATGGCTTCTCTCGATTTTGCGACTTCGAGGGCCAAATCTTGACGGAGACGTTCATTTTCAGCGATCATGTTCTCCAGCCTTTGTTCATTCTGCTTTGCTTGTTCCATGATTGCCTGCATTGTCTCTTGCGCTGAAGTCGTTGGTGAGTCGAAGTTCAAGGCGCGTCTTGCAGCGATGGTTTCTTTTCCGAGCATATTTGCTGGAGTGAGGTCATCTCCCTGTGCGGTCTCGTCAATGGCTACCGGAGGATCTTCAGTCATGCCTGCCATGGATGTATTCGAGTATTCGCATAGACGGCGCCAATTGTGGAGAAGTGGTTTGGAAATACTCTTCAGATCCTGGGAGACACTAGTGATCCTCAGCTAGTCACCTGAAAAGATACAAACACTCTGGTCGGGGGTGCCGGAATTAGCACTCCGACGGACAAGTTAGTTCAGACACTCAGGATAGCTTGTTTACTAAGTTAAGTAAAATGATTCTTCCATACCTTTCTATAACCGTTGTTCCTGTATTTATACCTGTTCTTTTTGATCCTCGGGGCCAGGGCGTACTTTTTAATCATTGTCCTTTCTTTTATTCGGCCCTAAGGACTTACACTTATTCGGCACATATATTATATTCGGCTCCCCACTCTTGTAGGATACAGCCGATTAATATCAGTCTTCCAATGGTACGCACCTTCTGATTTTTCCATGTATTCGGCCCCCACAGAATGTAATATTGTTTTGGTGTCCGTTTCCCGCCGTGTTTTAAGCTGGCAAGGCGTGGCGCTTAAAATAGGTTATGCCTTCCTTCCGGAGTAGAGCCCGACAAAGCGTAAGGTTCCGCGTTCCTTACGGCTTGTGATCAGTAAAGCGTGAGGTTTCGCATTCCTACCTGCTTGTGACTGGTAAAGCGTGAGGTTCTGCGTTCCTTCCAGCTTGTGACCGGTAAAGTGTGAGGTTCCGCATTCCTTCCGGCTTGTGACCAGTAAAGCGTGTGACTCATGGAGATGACTTGTTAATGGATCCGGTATTTGATATGAAATTATTTGAAAGAATGGAAAATAAAATGGTAATTGGATTAGGGGTTGATGATAATGAACTCACTGGATTGCTTGTGACTATAAGGGAAGATTATGAGTTTTGTTTCATAAATAATTGAGAAATTGAATTAAAAAGGGTTTGTTATTCTTGTGTTATGTTTGAACTCTAATTGATAAATGTAAATGTTAATGTGATGTAATTGTTTGACAAGTGGGAGCTGAGTGTATGAGGATCATCTTTTTTAATATAAAGGAAATTTGGATTTGGATGTTATGAAGTTATAGTAATTGGAAATAGTATAAGGGAAAAACGGAAATGAAATGAGGAATATAAAAATGGAAATGAAATGAGGAATAATTTGAAATCGGGTTAATAAATTTAAGATGGTATTCTTTCTTAGTGTACTTGTTTTCAAAGAAAATTTATGACTTCTTAATGATGAGAGATAACATTTATGGCAGGGACTTTTCTTAAATGTTCAAATGAAGTTTTAAGAAAAAGATACTCTGCATATAATATTTTGAACTTACAGAACGTCACCTTACTATATGGTATCACCCTGCATACATGATCATTTCTATCTATATGATAGTTATTGCTTTAGAACTATGAGATTTCCTACTGGGCATTTGTGCTCGTCCCTCGTTGTTTTATTTTTTTTCTGGAAGAGAATTCAGATTCATTAGTTAAGGAGTTAAGAAATCCGTGAATCTCTTATGTGTAATCTCATTATAGATGTGAAGGAAATGAATTTTGTACATTGATGTTTGTAATTATTTATTTGTAGCTCCGTAGCGGAAGCTTGGCATGTATTATTGTTATTGTTGTATTCATTGACAGAGAGAACATGTGTTATTATGTTTCGTTTACTCAAGGGTAATAGATATTTGGTAAAAAGTAAAAAAAAAATTAAAAAAGACCTAAAGTAAAGGCTTTGGTAATGTTTCCGAATAATTAAAATTTGGGGGCGTGACACACACATAAAACGACCCAAATAAATAGAACAAACAGAAAGGGAAAAAAAGACAAAAACGAATAAACAAATTAACACAAGTCAAGCTTTCTCACCCAAACCGCTTTAGTATGAACAAAGTTGTGAGAACTGCGGTTCTTGGGTAATGTCTTAACGTTGTGGTTCCCTTCCCCTTTAATGGGAACCTTTCTCGACTTGGTTTCCAACCTCTTACTCCAAGGTCAAGGCAAATGCAAACTCGCTTCATGTTTGGTCTCAAGCAAATCAGAATAAGAAGGTCTAAGTTGACCCTTAACTTCATTACAACCAACGAAATGTCTCTTACCCCACGAGATATTAGAATTTCTTTTACCTCTGACACATTCTCCCATACAACTCATAATAATAAGGGCATAAATGACCATACATACCATAATGATGACAAATAAAAATAGGGTGTACCTTCTTGTCTTTGACCTTACCAACTCTAGGAAGATTGAGAAGTTCTTCCTCTCGTTGAATCTTTTGCTTTCCGTTTCCTTAAGTTCTTGTATCATGAGATGTGGATGCACTCCGTTTTTTGCTCTTTCACCACCAAAGCCAATGCCATCCTTGTCATAACACATTTGTTGAGACCCAATGATATTGTCCAAAGTCTTTGATCCTTTGTTCCAAAGGCCAATGGTAGCCATAGTGTAGACGTCCCCGAACGCCCCGGGAGGGTTAAGTCCCGTTATGTTCATTTTGGGTTTACTACAGTTCGGACTCCCTTTTTGTTGTTACGGTTCTAAATCTGAACCAAAGAGTCCAACTCTGGCAAATCGTTTTGAAGGAAAACAGATTTTTGAAAAGTAGTGCCAAACATGGACTGCTTTGCCAGATTATAGAGTCGCCACCTAAATATTTTAAAATGGGGAATTTAGGAAACCCTGACTCGGTGCCGAAGGCCACGTGTCCGTCATCACCAAATGTCTCGGCTCGGGAGCTTGGGTACGATCGGGGAAGGTCAGCTATGAGCACCCCCTTTCGCCCGGTCCGAAGACCGGCCTCTACTAACCGTGATATCCGATTTTGAAAACATTACATGCTCTTATTCCGGTTATTAGCCTAGAATTACTATATGATGCGCACAACACAAAAGTATAGACTAGATTGCCTAATTTGGGAATAAACATTGCATATCCGTTTTGTCTCGAAAAACGTGTTGGTTTTGCTACTCGCAAGTAGGCTAAAATACGGATTTCAATGAGTTGTTCCAACTCACGCAATCCAACCTCCACCCACAGGCATTCAAACAGTTTATAACACATAAGCATTTAGCCGCATGGCAATCATACCGTCATGGCAACATTCACACGCATGTGGTATGCTAAAGCGTAAAATACTTACATCGTACTCCGTGCCAAAACAAGAAACTAGTTAGCAGACATGCATGTCCCTAGGTCATGTTATGTGGCTAATGCAACAGAGGCAAGAATGCAATTTAGAGTAGGCTCAGCTAACCCTAAAATGGCATGCGAAATGCTACAACTATCACGTATTCAATTTGGAATTGAAAATTGCAATGCAGTTTGTATGATGTACCGAGCCCGGTGCATGTTTAGACAAATGCATGGATGCACGCATGCATTGCATAAGGTATGCTAAAATAAGTATGCCCTAATCTACCAACGTAAGCAGGTAAATAAAATGGAAGAAAGAAATGGGGATTGGAAGACATACACCCACTCACACACACTTATTACAAATTATGCCCTCGCTCGGAGGGACCAAAAATAATACAATTAATTAACTACGCAAGCTAATTAAAATATTACAAATTAATTAAATTAATCAAATAAATTAATTAATCTAATTAAAGCAGTAAACCGCCTCGGTGAGGACCGGATGCAACACGCGCTCGGGACTGGCTCAGAACCGCACTGCCATGCACGGATTGCCTCTGTTTCCTCTGCTCTCCTCCTCAGAAAATTGCCAAAGTCCCAGGAGTGCCTCTCAGGGCACTGGGGATCACCACCGGCTGGGGTAGGACACCACCGGCTGAAGGAGGAGGCCACCGGCACTAGACTCATCCATCGGCTGCCAATTGACTGGCGGTCGGCACTAAATAGTGCCGGCCGGCACTTAACACCCTTGAAGCTTTTCTTCAACAATGGTGACCTTGATGCCTCCTTAAGCCTCAAACCAGTCAAGAACACCAAGAACCAGCCCTTAGAACCTCAACTCCAAGAGGAAAGTGAAACACTAGGTGCTTGTGTGCAATAGTAAGGCACAAAACACCTAGACTAACAAGAGAGGATAGAGATGGGATAGATATGGAATTTCTAACCTAAACCAGAGCTTCTCCCTTGTCTAAAAATGGCTAAGTCTCTCTAAAAACTTCAACCCTTGAGCCAAGAGAAGAGGCTTCTCTTGTATAGGCATGAAACTTACAAGTTAAGCAAGCCTAAAGGCTCATCCCTTCCATACACGTGTATGGAGGGGAGCAAAAAGTGATACAGCTGTCTAAAAATATCTGATAAAGCAGCTGTACAGTAGTCGGCAGGGAAAAATGGTCATTGCCAAAATTGACTGCCGACCGGCACAGAGAGTGCCGACCGGCACAATATAGTGCCGGTGGCAATACCAAACAGCCGGTGGCCTCTAGCCACTGCCGGTGGTGTGTGGGGATGCCTCACAAAGCATTCCCTGCCCTCCCAAGGCAAAACACAAGTGTTTGGTGCAAAACCAAACGCCAAACGGTCGAGTTCGGAGGTCCTGAGGCAAGGCGCGCGCAGCCGAGAACTCCGGGAACTCCAAACGAACACAAACATGGATGATCACCGAGTGTTCAAGCGGTGACGTCCAAGTCTTGAGGACGGTCAAAAATGGGGTGTCTACAGTTGCCCCTCTTTGACAGAACTCGAAAGTCATAACAATGACGGGAGTGAATGTCAAAGCCCAGAGACGACCCATTTTTGA
Organism: Camellia japonica; assembly: GCA_030407325.1. Taxonomy (NCBI): domain Eukaryota; kingdom Viridiplantae; phylum Streptophyta; class Magnoliopsida; order Ericales; family Theaceae; genus Camellia; species Camellia japonica. The sequence continues at coordinate 75,222,751 of JAPPVO010000010.1, read as the reverse complement.
CAAGGCCGAAGACTTAGACGAACATACAAAGCGCAAATGGTTGAACTCGCAAGCTGCCTACGTATCCCTTAGGAATCAAACCAGCGTAGTTCAGGCACAGGCATACAAGCCGCAGATAAGGTATGCGCCCGTAGGCAGGGGCAAGATGCAACTGACGATGCAAAAGGCCGAGCATAACTTATGATTATGCAAAGAAAGCTGTAACGAAGCACACATGCGACGGTTATAAGCTAGCATGCACCAATCTACACTACAATGCAGAAAGGATGTAAGAGAATTATGCAATTCTCGATACGTCTCACTCGGAGGATACAATACCTGTGCGGCTCGTCCGGTTGTACCGGCCTCAAATGAGCCGTACATACAATATCGTGCCTGCAAAGAAAGCAAACTTAACAGGTACAATATTGTTAGCGTACATGCATGACATACGCAATGCGAAATGATATGCAAAATGATATGCAATATATACAAAACTATGTATGAATAATGCAACTAATGTGCAATGCAATTAAAACTAATGCAATGCAAACTACATGCAGGGCAATTGAATCATGATTCAATCATGAGCGGTTCGGAACCACACAAATGTCAAATAGATTGATGGAAGTAACAAGTCCGTCTACCATAGAAAAGGGCGCCGCAACCTCAGACCAACATACCAACGTGGAGTAGGCACGATACACATGCAGAACTATGAGTGATGTAGACGGACACAAGGACAAGTATTGGGTGGATTGACATAAGTGGGGTGACAACCCGCTGATGAGGGAATAATGATCCTAATGCCGGACGCAACAATTACACTACAATGCAATGGAAATAGATACAATGGATATGGCATGCGGGCCAAACCGAATCTTGCCTAGGAAAGGCATGTACGCATACGAACCGCGTCTAACACAGAAAATGTGCCGCAACCCTCAAACCAAGCTCGTCAAGGAATAGGCGCGTACACAAAAACCGTGCTTCGACGTGAAAAGTAGGGGCACATACCAGGCCAAGCTCAACCTGGAAAGGCGCAGGCCATAGATAGAAGTGATGCAATGGATGCATGCAACTATAATGCACTAGAAATGGATACTTACAGAAAATGCACGACATATGCACTATACTACAATGATATGCATGACATATGCATGTTTTTTTTTGAATTTTTTTGAAAATGCATGACATATGCAGTAATTACAAATGATGCATGATAATGCATGTGTTTTTTGAATTTTTTTTGAAATGCATGACATATGCAGTATTTACAAATGATGCATGATAATGCAGTATGATGCAACGACTATGATTGCAGCTTTCCCTATCTTACCAACAGGGCGATATACTAGGTTGGTTCAGTATCCAGAATCGAGGCGTAAACACGCCGCCTCAACCTATGGGGCTTCCATACAGATTTCAAGCCGAGGGTACACCCCCTAGGTATTTAAACCAGACTTAGTCGCGGAAATCCCGAACCTTTGCGTTCTAGGCATAAGCCGTTCGAACTCTAGTTTTCACCGTCCCAGTTGGTCTTCTAGGAACTCACCGCAAACACAGGCTGGTGGTTTTACCAGACCACCGAAAGTCGTTCGGGCACGACAAACACCGAAGGAATTGCACCTTCAGAGGATTTAAGGTCTCCTAGACCGGGTGCACAGTGTATGCATTTGAAATGCACATGATGCATGATGTTTTGAAATGCGCGCCAACGCACGCTTTGAGATGCATAACAATGCAAATGAGCGGGTTTAAGGTCTCGCCAGACCGTGCGTGTTTTCGGTCCCGCCGGACCATGTGTGCACAGGACGGTGTGATGCGCAAAATAGCGCGATTGAATGCATGCAAAATGCAATGAGATGCGCAAAATAGCGCGATGCGTTAGACAACGCGAGTGCACAAGATAGTGCGCTATGATGCATGCCAAATGCGATGGGGTGCACCTCAATGCATCGAAGGTCTTGCACCTCCCGAGGATTTAAGGTCTCCTAGACCGGAATAAACCTCTCAGCGTAGCACACGCGAGAGAGGAAAGCAAAAAAAGGCCTCTCAGCGTAGTACACGCGAGAGGGGAAAGACAAAAGAAGCCTCTCAGCGTAGTACACGCGAGAGAGGGAACGACAAAAGACCTCTCAGCATAGTACACCGCGAGAGAGGGGAAGACAAAAAGAAGCCTCTCAGCGTAGTACACGCGAGAAGGAACGACAAAAGACCTCTCAGCATAGTACACGCGAGAGAGGGGGAAGACAAAAAGAAGCCTCTCAGCGTAGTACACGCGAGAGAGGGAACGACAAAAAGACCTCTCAGCGTAGTACACGCGAGAGAGGGGGAAGACAAAAAGACTCTCAGCGTAGTACACGCGAGAGAGGGGAAGTGCGAGGCAACGCACATGGGAGACGCATGCCAATGCAAATAGGGCAAATGAGACAAATGAGACACGCGTGCCTCGTAAGAACGGAAAATGAAGTGCAATGAGGTGCGCGTGCCTCAAAGGATGGAAAATGGAGTGCAATGAGGCGTACGTGCCTCGAGATGCAATGAAATGCGAAATGAGGCACGCGTACCTCATTTGATGGAAAAAGAAGTGCAAAACGAGGCATACGTGCCTCGAGATGCAATGAAATGCGAAATGAGGCACGCGTACCTCATTTGATGGAAAATGAAGTGCAAAACGAGGCATACGTGCCTCGAGATGCAATGAAATGCGAAATGAGGCACGCGTACCTCATTTGATGGAAAATGAAGTGCAAAACGAGGCATACGTGCCTCGAGATGCAATGAAATGCGAAATGAGGCATGCGTACCTCATTTGATGGAAAATGAAGTGCAAAACAGTGCAAGTCCCGAGGGGCGCGCGAAACGGCGCGATGCGACGCCCCGGACAATGCGATGGATGCATGCAACGCACGCGGGGCAACTTTTTGAACCTTATAGAAGACAAAAGGATACAAAAGGATACAATCTTTGCTTGAATTTGAGTGCCACGCACAGAAGGCACGGTCCGAGGTCGAAACGGAGGCCGGTTGAGCGTCGGGGATGCACTTTCTTGCACTTTCTTGAGCTATGAAGACCCAAAACCCCTTACTTTGCCTAAACAAGACCTTGGGAACACCACCGGCTGGGTGGGGTAGTCACCGGCTGGCCACCGGCTGTAGAAACCATTCATCGGCACAATATTGTGCCGACCGGCACAAAACAGTGCCGACCGGCCAAAAATTGCTGATCGGGGGCAGATTCGGCATTTCACCTCGGGCTTTATAAAATAGGGCTTCTAAACCCTATTCTTCACTTCCTCTTCCGCCGAAAACACCCTCTCTCTCTCTCTAGAGCTTTGTTCTCTCACTTTTTCGCCGTTTCTTCGCATTCACGCGTGTTTTCTGTCGTTCGATTCGCGAAGTTCATCGCGTTTCGGACATTTCCACCCGATCGAAATCTCATTTCGGGATCTCCTTTGCTATTTTCGCCTTTTCGGGACTTGTTCCCCTCGATTTTCTCTACATTTCCGTGTATTTTCCTCTCCCGACCTTCCCGGCCATTTCCGGCTCGCTCGAGTTGACTTTTTTCGGTTGACTTTTCACATTTTTGCTCGGTTTTCCTTTTCCGGCTATTTTCTCATCTCCATTGCCATGGCTGACGACATTCCGCATGTCGGGACTCCCCCGGATCATGAGATGGATCCCGGGGTCGAGCTCCTCCCGCTGAGTGAGCGCCCGTTCGATCCGGCGACCTATCGGCCGGCTATTCACATTCTACCACCCGATGGACTTCGCCACTTCCGCGGTTTCGACCGAGCGCTGGACCCGGAGCTTCTCCTGCGCGAGCCGACCTCGCACCTGTCCTTCGACGCTTCCGAGGTAACATCTCTACTTTGTTTTATTTTCTGCAATGTAGAATTTTCTGTCGACTGCCGTAGCTAACTGCACCCGTTAACTGCTTAATTCTGACATGCCGTATATTGTAGTTGATTGTAGATAACTTCACAACTGATATCTGCTTAGGACCGACACACATGCACACACACTGCACTAGCCTGAATTACCCAAACACACGGCACACATTGCACTTTTGACATGAACTCACCAACACCCGGTGCTTATTTGAATCTGAAAACTCGCACGCATGCTAGACTTGCACACACAAACACACAGACGCATCACACGTTGGTAATTCACTGAAACATACCGGGACCTGGCATCCGTTTGAACTTTGAAAAACACGCACACATGCTATGTTTACACTGATCCCCATGGGGGGTACTGACACATCACAGGCCGTAGTCCACCTACTGGTGCACTGAAACCTGACATTTGCTTGCATCTGAAAAACGTGCACACGTGCACCAAGTTTACACTGGACCACTCAAAACACGCTGACGCATCACGTGCCGTAGTTTACTGTAAGCACACCGGTACCTGGTTTCTGTTTGAATCTGAAAGACTTGCACGCATGCTAGATTTGTACCGACTTTGACTGTTTCTTCGAAACTGTACATTTCATATTGCTTTGCAACTATTTGCTTGAAAACAGGGAGATTCCCATGCCATCCGCGGGTATGGGAATGTCGCTGCTCGAGATTGGTATTTTGAGCTTCCCGAGGCGGTTCGACGCATCGTGGACGATGCGGGTTTCAGTTCCTTTTGCAGGGGACTTTCCCGGCTCTCTGCCTGCAGGCCTCTCTTGCTACCTTGGCAGAGAGGTGGTGGGACACCACGATTCATTTCACTCTCTGCAGCTGGGGACATGACGATGACCCCTTACGATTTCTCGGTGCTCACCGGCATCGGGTAGGGGATCCGATCCCCTTTGACACCGCCATGGACGAGTGGACCGCCGCTCAGATCTACTTGCTTGGCGAGGCGCCACCCTAGCTCGTCCAGGATTTGTCCGCTACTCCTGGTTCGAGGTGCAGTTCAGAGTGCAGTCCGCGTTGGTGGCGACGGCTCCGATGACCGAGGCGGCTATAGAGCAGTACGCACGCGGCTTTTGATGTTTTTGCTAGGGACGACCCTCTTCGCCGACCGGGCGAACACCGTGCCTCTCTGCCTACTCAGCGCACTGGTGGACGTCCGAGACATCCTGCGATATGACTGGGGCGGCGCTGCTCTGGCCACCCTCTACGGCTACATGAGCTCAGTCTCTCGTGGCAGCGGGCAGTTGCTCGGGGGCTACTGGCGGGCTTGGGAGGTATGTCTTCTTCTCTGCTTTACATTTCTGTTCTGTACTTTCTGTACTCTGCACACTGCACACACTGTAGTCTGCTTTACACTTGCTGTATACTGTACACACGGCACACACATACTCTGCTTTTTCATTGCACAGCACATGGCTCTGCTATGTCTGCTTTTTATTCTGTATTCTGCTTTATCTGAGAAATACACTGGTATTTATCTTGCAGTTGTGGGTTTACGCCTACTTCCCTAGGCTCGCTCCTGTACCCGATGCAGAGACCCCCCTGGTCGTTCCTTTCTCACGCCGCTTCGACGGGAGGTGCGTACGGAGGCCCCGGGAGACCTTCGGCTTCTTCCGCCGCTATTTTGACACCATCACCCCTGCCGAGGTATATTTTACTTGCAGTTCATTTAAGCTTCGTCTTTTCACTGTATATTAGCAATAACAGTAGGTAACACACTGTATTTCAATTTCAGATCACCTGGCAGCCGTGGGCTCCTCTGCCAGCGATGGTGCGGGATCGGTTTGCCGGCGTCGTCGAGACCTCACGTTACCGGATTTTGCTGGAGGGCCCGGTCTGTCGGGCTTGGTACTTAGGCGAGCGCTTCTTGCGTCAGACCTTGGGGTTACCTGAGCAGATAGTCCCGGTCACCCCCTGAGCATATGAGGGACACGAGTTTCACACCGCCGAGCAGATGGCGGACTACACCATCGGTTGGGACGAGACGGCTTCAGAGGCGAGGGCGATTACTCAGAGTACGTCCGGACCATCATGCGGCCGCTGAGTGGTGGTCGCCGAGCTGAGAGAGAGAGACCTGCGGCGCCGGCGGCCGGAGCAGGAGTAGGAGGAGGAGCGCCGAGGAGGGCTCGAGTTCGCGGCAGGGCGGGGTTCAGAGAGGACGGGGGGCCGGTTGGCCTGCTCTGCCCACTATGCTGACATACAGAGGGCAGGGTGGGGAGGCCTTTCAGATCCCCTTTGCTCCTCCCCCGGCTGGTCATGAGTTAGCCGGTATTCCCGACTTGCCTCCGGTATGTATCACTTCATTTATCTTGCATTGTCATTCCATTTCAGTTTATTCGATATTCCACAGAATACTGATGCATCTGATACTTTTGCAGGCGTCCTCCGAGTACACCCCAGTCCGTGGAGTTGAATGCCTCCATGATGGGGATGCTGCAGCGGACCTTCGACATCTTGGCTCTTTACAGCATTCCGGTATGTTTTCTGACTGTTTCATACAATCTGATGTACTGCGCAAAACCTGATAACTGCTCACGGCACTCACACTGTATCATACACTGCATTCTGCACTGATTCACTGCTCACGGCATTCACATACACTGTACTCATACACTGCATTCATGATACTGCTCACGGCATTCACATACACTGTACTCATACACTGCATTCTGCACTGATTCTGCTCACGGCATTCACATACACTGTACTCATACACTGCATTCTGCACTGATTACTGCTCACGGCATTCACATACACTGTACTCATACACTGCATTCTGCACTGATTCACTGCTCAATTCTCAGTATTCTGATGTGTTCTTTCATGCTTTTTCAGCCTCCCTTCCAGATTCCCCGGTGGGTGGCGCTCCAGCTGGACCTCCCATTTCTACTCGGGATGGCAGAGCATATCCCGCACCAGAGGGGGCATATTCGCCGGGAGCTCGCGGGCTCCGTTCCAGATGACGAGTCTGAGGCAGAGGAGGCGGAGGCGGGTCGTCGTCGGAGGAGGCCGGAGAGCTCAGCTCAGGCTCAGGCTCAGACGGCGATGCTCCTGGTGATGCTCCTGGGCTTCTGCCCAGGAAGAGGGCGAGGACGATCCTTAGGCGCGAGACTATTGATGATGCTGATGACCCAGACTTTTTGCTGTTTTTTTTTTCTTTTCTTTACTTTTCTCTTTTTGTAGTAGGTACTTTGTACTGCCGCAGGCAGATTTTTGTTTCCAAAACTTATGTACTTGAAAAGATGATATGAAATGAAACAAACTTTTTGTCTGAAAAAGTGTTTATATTTGTGTATATTTCATACTTGCACTGCATTGCATCATATTACACCTCAAATGTAAATGATATTGATCTGTTTCTGAAAATTGAGCATTTGCACTATGATAATCGGATAACCAACCAACTAACAGCAAACAACTCATACAAACCACTGCTTGAACAAATACAGCCCATACTCTACTGGGGATTGATCTGCATACAGCCATAACACAGCTCTCGGCTCATTCTGCACACAGCAAACCCTGAACAAATAACCCAATCTGACAAGACGGATCAAAACTGAAACGGTTGAAGTTGAAACACACTCGGATGTCCCAAATTTCCTTTTCTTCTCTTGCTTCGCACGAATGTAGAGAATGGCACAGCATCCTGAGCACAAACGATTTTTTGAAAGGGGTTTTACAACCGGGGTATCGAGCCTACAACTGAACACAGCGACAGACTCAAAAAGAAACAGGCACACGACCTAAACACAACGAGACACACTCGGAAAAGACTCAAAGCTAAATTGAGACCGACAAATCAAAGACACGACACACGGACATGTTTACACAAAGACCTCTCTCGAGGAGCCAATTCCTCGGGCATTTCCCACCCTTTCTGATTTGTGATACTCACATCACTCGGCCCTCAGGCTCGGTTTTTCTCTCAAAACCCTCTTCTTTTCTTCTCTCTCGCTTACACCTCTCTATTCTTTATTCTCTCATTTTTCATCCCTCCCCAGGGTGATTGATGGATGAATAGGAAGTGCATGGTTCACACCCACACTGTTAGCTCACGGCTATTTCTTCTGAATGGAGTGCCTTTCCGGCGAGTATGTTGACGGGGAAACAGAAGACCTGACTCAACTGTGCCCCTAGTTCGTCACTTTGACCATTTTTTGTTTTTTTCTAAAACAGTTTTGATCAAAATGAGAGTCAGATTAACACTTATTCGATTTTTGATTTGAAAATCATGCGAATCAGGCTGTGAGCACTGAAAATTCTCCTTTTGGGTCCAAACATGGTCCATTTTGAAAAATGAAATAGTTTTCGAGAAAATAAGTCAACTTCAGTGAAAATTTTCAAAAACTATTTTTGCAAACAGTGAACTCAACGAGCGTAGAACTTACCCTCGAGATATGCAACCTCGGATCGGAGGCAATGGAAATTGCCCCTGGCTTAAAGGGGGATAAGGCAACGGAAAGTTGCCCCTAGTTTGGGCGGTAACTCAGGGCAACTTATGGCACTGCATGGCAACGGAAAGTTGCCCCTTGTTTGGATGATGCCGCGGCACATTGTAAGCCAGTCCTTGATGACGATCGGACCCTCGTCGCGGAGGAGCGAAGACGGTTTGAATCAATATATGGACACAGTCACCTGGAAGGTGTTGGTGGTTGGACTTCAAGAAAGTTAATCACGTAGTTCCCGGTTGCTGTAATTGAGACGGATTCGGAGGAGGCAAAAGTGATCAAAACCATGACATGGACTGAGACGCTATGGAAGCGTTGGGGGCTGGACTTCAGGATGAAGTTGCCTACGTATCCCAAACATGGGAATCAAGCCTTACGTAGTTCGGGGTTAAGGTACACTCGGGTATTTTAACCTTCACTTTTAGGCTCTAACTTTTGCCAAGGCGCCCAATGCGGGTTTTCGACCTTGCGAGCTATGTTTTTCTTCTCTTTTTTTCTTTCTTTTCTTTTTTCTTTTCTTTTCTCTTTTTGTATTTTCATTTTTTTTTCTTTGCTATTTTTTTTCTTTTTTCTTTCTTTTTTTTCTTTTTGTATTTTTCTTTTTTTTTTTTTTTTTTTTTTTCTTTCTTTTCTTGCTCTAACTTTTGCCTGGGCCGCCCTTCTGGGTTTTCGGCCCAGCGAGCCTCTCAAAGGGTAAAAGTGTAGCAAGCCCATGCCAAATGGTTTTTGAATGGAAGCCCTCTGTATCCGGGAGAGCGACTGTTGGGTTGATTTGCAGGAAAAGTCCATCACGGTTGCTTCTCGAGCTTTGCTTGGTGGGATCTGATCTCCCTGATCTGACTTTGAGGCCTCTTGCTCGAGGGCTGCTTCAAAATGGGCCACACAGGCGTTTCATGGCACTGTTGAATGTTCTGAACGGATTCCGGTTCAAACAGATAAATCGAATCTTGAGGCCGAGAGCGATCCTGGGCTACACAATCTCAAGAGCGATTCCACACAAGTCTTCGCGAGACTGCACAAAATTTTGTTTTTGAAAGTTTTTAAGAAAGCGACAAATCGCTCGTGCTGAAGATAGTGTGGAACCAGTCTGGATCAGGCCAGGGTCCTTCTCAGTACTCACGCCGACAAGCATAAATTCATTCATGAAAAGCTTAGCATGCGTCCTTTTTCTCAAAATGATCAAAATTTTACAAAACCCGAGGAATTACTTCCTCTTCGTTTTCATCACCGCAGTGTTAAAAGGGTTTTATGAAAAGCTTAGGTCATTAACGATGTTCAAGGCACAGAGAGCAGGCGGTATGTACTGTCGTTCCATTCACACCCTGGCACGGCTAACTCGAATAGCAACAAATACGGCACATGATAGCCACGGCTGTTTCATTCAGATTTGTTGGCATAACTGGCTCCCTGACAGAAACAGACTCAAAAAGCAAAAACAACTGTTTATAAGATAAAACGGTGTTTGAGGCAACAACCCCGAAATCACCATGGTCTATACAAGAGGGACTGACTCATTACAATTAGACAGACCCTTAAGCAAAAGGAATGTCTCAAAACAATGAGACAGGCTCAAGACAAAACAGAAGACTGACTCGACACCCAAGTCAGAATTTACAGAAATTAATAGCAGTGCCCAAAAATGCGTGCCAAACGCTACATCCAAAAATGCGCCAAGCATTGCCCGCAGGCGGTTCACCTTCTGATTACATACTCGCAGTATCTGTGTCCTCAAAATCCAAGAACTCCGTAGTGACTGACTTGGCCGAGGTGGGTGGGAGGATAACCTCGTTGTCAATCAGATCCTGCACCTCGTGACGGAGGCGAAAACAATTGTCAGTGGCATGGCCTGTCTGCTGATGGTACGCACAGTACAAGAAGCATCATGTGCGGCAGGGAGATTCTTCGGTAGGGGTCGGGGCTCCAAGGGTTTGAGATGCCCCTTTTTGGCCAAAATCAACAGTGCCCTAGACAGAGGCATGTAAAGAGGGTGGAAGACCCTGTGCCCTCGGGGCAGATACTTCGGGGCCTGAGCACTCTTGCTAGATGCACTAGCGAACGGATCGGCGGCGGCCTTGGATTTCTGATCCTTCCCGGATGCAAGGTTGGGAGCGGGAAGAACTGTTTTGGCATGACGGGGCCTATCCCGATTCTCTGATTGACTGGAACTGCCCTCAGGCGGAGTGGGGAAAGCACCCTCCACAGCTTTTGTCACAACTGCAGATATCTGTTGCTTGTTCATCCCCTGGCTTTCAAAGCCTCTACTGCCCACAGCAGTTGTTCGATAGGGTCGGCATCTGTCTTCATCTTGCCTTTATCTCTGGCCTCGGCCTGATCTAGAGGTTTGATGCTGTCGTTACCATAACTGGAGGTCATCTCCGGTTGGTTGAGTTCAATCACAATTCGTCCCAGTAGCGGGGGCTCCTGGGGTACAAAGCCTCCGACATATGGTGCGGCTGGCGGCGAAACTGACATTCCATAGGCGAGATCCGTCACGGATCTTTGAAGATCACCTATCATCCCCATTAGTTCAAATGTAGTAGGGCTCGCGAGCCTGATATAGCTGAGGGGCCCAAACCGGGTGCGCGGCCGGCGATCTGGGCGGATGCGGCATGTCAACAGTAGTCTCATCATGTAGGGTGATTCTTGATCCAACGCGGCCGTCATGACCACGATTTCTTCTGAATTCTGCGTCATGCTAAGTCCTGCCGCAGCAAGGAGAAGACACTAACTGTTCTGGATCGCTCTCTGAATCTCTGAACTGAAACGGAAAACAAGCAGTATTTCAGCCCCAGACAGATCAAGCACGGATGTAGCCGGATAACTGTACTCTACTACTGATCACTGTTCCCCAGAATCACTATTCAAAGCTGAACTGATACCCAGACAACTGATTCTCAAACAACTGTTACCGGTGCCCTCGGCCGGATACCCAAACTTGCAAACTGATATATGCGTTCCCTGCAGAGATACACTCTAAAAGCACATAACAGGTAGAAAGAGCCAATACACCCCTATGTTGGGGTAGGGTTTCCCTGTCCTATTTTGTCAGGAGCTAGGGTTTCACTACGCACACAGCGGTTTCAAACAACCTAATCGGGTAAGCAACCTGTCCTAGTTTGGAATGGTCACTATGGATTCCGAATATGCACTAGGTCGAATGGTCAAAAGGGTGCCCCGGTAAAACCGGGGTTTGTGTTCCCATACTGGCAGAGCCCGCAACCGGTCAGCCTTATGGTCATGCCTTGACAAGACAAGCCTCCGGCAAACCGCTCAGGAATAGCAGATGGCCAACACGGTGTCCTAGGCGCACCAATGCACATGCAATGCAAAGAACACATAAGTAGTCAAAACAGGATATCACGAGTTCGAGTCAAGCTCTCTAAAATCCCCAGCAGAGTCGCCAGAAACTGTAGACGTCCCCGAACGCCCGGGGGTTACCCGTTCGCTACTACAGTTCGGACTCCCTTTTGTTGCGGTTCTAATCTGAACCAAAGAGTCCAACTCTGGCAAATCGTTTTGAAGAAAAACAGATTTTTGAAAAGTAGTGCCAAACATGGACTGCTTTGCCAGATTACAGAGTCGCCACCTAAATATTTTTTAAAATGGGGAATTTAGGAAACCCTGACTCGGTGCCGAAGGCCACGTGTCCGTCATCACCAAATGTCTTGGCTCGGGAGCTTGGGTACGATCGGGGAAGGTCAGCTATGAGCACCCCCTTTCGCCCGGTCCGAAGACCGGCCTCTACTAACCGTGATATCCGATTTTGAAAACATTATGCTTCTTATTCCGGTTATTAGCCTAGAATTACTATGTTATGCGCACAGCAAACAAGTATAGACTAGATTGCCTAATTTGGAAATAAACATTGCATATCCGTTTTGTTCGAAAAACGTGTTGGTTTTGCTACTCGCAAGTAGGCTAAAATACGGATTTCAATGAGTTTTCCAACTCAAGCAATCCAACCTCCACCCACAGGCATTCAAACAGTTTATCACATAAGCATTAGCCGCATGGCAAGCATACTGTCATGGCAACATTCACACGCATGCGTATGCTAAAGCGTAAAACTTACATCGTACTCCGTGCCAAAACAAGAACTAGTTAGCAAACATGCATGACCTAGTTCATGTTAAGTGGCTAATGCAACACAGGCAAGATGCAATTAGAGTAGGCTCGGCTAACCCTAAAATGGCATGTGAAATGCCAACTATCACGTATTCAATTTGGAATTGAAAAGATGCAGTTTGTATGATGTACCGAGCCCGGTGCATGTAAACAAATGCATGGATGCACGCATGCATTGCATAAGGTATGCTAAAATAAGTGCCCTAATCTACCAATAAGCAGGTAAATAAAAGGGAAGAAAGAAATGGGGATTGGAAGACATACACCCACTCACACACACTTATTACAATTTGCCCTCACTCGGAGGGACCAAAAATATATACAAATTAATTAACTACGCAAGCTAATTAAAATATTACAAATTAATAAATTAATCAAATAAATTAATTAATCTAATTAAAGCAATAAACCGCCTCGGGATGAGGACCGGATGCAACACGCGCTCGGGACTGGCTCGGAACCGCACTGCCATGCACGGATTGCCTCTGTTTCCTCTGCTCTCCTCCTCAGAAAATTGCCAAAGTCCCAGGAGTGCCTCTCAGGGCACTGGGGATCACCACCGGCTGGGGTAGGACACCACCGGCTGAAGGAGGAGGCCACCGGCACTAGACTCATCCATCGGCTGCCAATTGACTGCCGGTCGGCACTAAATAGTGCCGGCCGACACTTAACACCCTTGAAGCTTTTCTTCAACAATGGTGACCTTGATGCCTCCTTAAGCCTCAAACCAGTCAAGAACACCAAGAACCAGCCCTTAGAACCTCAACTCCAAGAGGAAAGTGAAACACTAGGTGCTTGTGTGCAATAGTAAGGCACAAAACACCTATACTAACAGAGAGGGATAGAGATGGGATAGATATGGAATTTCTAACCTAAACCAGAGCTTCTCCCTTGTCTAAAAATGGCTAAGTCTCTCTAGAAACTTCAACCCTTGAGCCAAGAGAAGAGGCTTCTCTTGTATAGGCATGAACTTACAAGTTAAGCAAGCCTAAAGGCTCATCCCTTCCATACACGTGTATGGAGGGGAGCAAAAAGTGATACGCTGTCTAAAAATATCTGATAAAGCAGCTGTACAGTAGTCGGCAGGGCAAAATGGTCATTTGCCAAAATTGACTACCGACCGGCACAATATAGTGCCGGTGGAAAACCAAACAGCCGGTGGCCTCTAGCCACTGCCGGTGGTGTGTGGGGATGCCTCACAAAGCATTCCCTGCCCTCCCAAGACAAAACACAAGTGTTTGGTGCAAAACCAAACGCCAAACGGTCGAGTTCGGAGGTCCTGAGGCAAGGCGCGCGCAGCCGAGAACTCCGGGAACTCCAAACGAACACAAACATGGATGATCACCGAGTGTTCAAGCGGTGACGTCCAAGTCTTGAGGACGGTCAAAAATGGGGTGTCTACACATAGCACACTTGAGCTCTTCTTCTTTCTTGATGATTAGCTCTTCCAAGGCAACTTGAGACATCTCAAGAGTTTCAATCTTTTCTTCATACGTTGCATAGATTTGCTGTAGCTCATTCCTCTCTGTCTCACAAGTCAAGAGTTTTGCACAAAGGGCTTGTCAATCATTAGAAAATCTTAATGGCATCATTCATAGTTTAACATTCTCACTTTCATAGGCTTTGAGTTTGACAGTGAGTTTGTCATTCAATCTGGATAAGTTAAGAGATTCCTTGTACAACTTTTACATAGCTTGTTGAAGCTCTCACCATCTACATCATCCTTATTCTCTGAGGATTCATCATCAGTGGTATTCTCAACTGGCCTCTTTGGGTACTCCATTCGTCCTTCAGTTTTGGAAGCCGCCACGAAAGCAAGAAATTGTTCATGGCCCTCTTCGCCTTAAGCTTCGTTGTCACTTTCATCTTTATCATACTCTGATTCATCATCTCAAGTGATAGCAAAGGCTTTCTTCTTTCCTCAAACGATTAGGGCATTCTTGAGCAAATTGGCCAAATCCTTGGCATTCATCGCATTAGACTCTTTCAGAGTTCCCTTAAATCTTCATTTCTTCTTCTTGGTTATAGAGTTAATTTTAAGTTTATCTTTGCCTTTGGATTTATGAGTTAATTCCAAAAGATTAGGATTCTTTTTCAAAAAAGACTTTTTAAATTGTTTTACAAAAGCATCTGTAATCTTGGAATCAATCTCACAATCCTCATCAGAATCCTTTCCAACTCTATGAGCACTATTAAAAGCAATATATGTTTTTGTTTCTTTTTTAAATTCATATGTGCCTCATAAGCTTGGAGATTTCCAACCAAATGATCCAGGTTGTCAACATCTTGAGCCTCTCAATACTGTAACTTTTTGTTGGAACCGATCAGACAATAACCTCAAAATTTTTCCCACAATCTTGGATTCTGGTATTTTTTCACCTAAATGAAAGCTGAAATTTACAATGTCACTCAACTTCGCATAAAATTTATCAAAGGTCTCACTATTTTTCATTGAAAGGTTTTTCGAAACTAGATGTGAGCCTTTAAAGTTTTGAGCGTTTAACCAAAGGAGTGCCCTCATGAATAATTTGTAAGATATCCCAAGCCTCTTTTGCGACTTCACAATTGTAAATACGACTAAACTCTTTTGGAGTGACGGCACAAAAGAGAGAATTGATAGCTTTACTATTCCAGCTACTATTTTGGTAATCAATTATGTCCCACTTATCAATTGATTTGGGGAAAGTTACTCCATCAGTGGTAATCTTCGATTCGGTCCACCCAAACATGAAGGATTGCCAAACTTTTTAATCAATAGACTTTAAAAATAATCTCATATGAGCTTTCCAAAAAAAATAATTAGATTTGTCAAGTAGGGGTAGTCGAACCATAGAATTTCCCTCACGAATTGAATCCATTATCACAAATCAAACAAGATCTCACTCAAATAGTTTTAAAAAATAAAAAATAGAGCGACCTACTCTGATACTAATTGAAAAATCTAAAAAATCCTCAAGATAATGATTTGTGATTATGTTTTAATTTTAAACAACGAATAACAATCTCAATCAAACAATCAAAGATAAATCAACATAACGATTTAACGTGAAAAAACCACAATTAGAGCTCCTCTAATTGTGATAAAAAAAAATCCCGGGACCAAAGCACAAAACAATCCACTAAAAAGACCAAAAGTATTACAAGTGTACCCTTAATTACCTAGCGAATCCACGCCCGAATTGAACCGACCCCAATATGCCTCTTCCACCACCGTCTTCACATCGGAATTGTCATGCCCAATATTGAATCCACAACGCTGATATCGAATCCACGACGATGAGCCACTTTGGAAACCACCAAAGCTTCGGACCCAAGGTCTTCGAAATCCACGAAAGAACAACTCTCATTTTTGTGAATAAAATAAAAATAAACAAACCCTTAATGATGTTGATATGAAGTTCACGAATCCATTGATCGATCTTAAATCATCAAGGAAACACCCATAAATCACCCTCCAATATAAAACACTTTGTTTGTCTTCCTTTCTGAAAATCTAGATGGCTCAAACCCTAGAAACAGTGAACAGAGCACTTTATAGAAAATTGAATCGCGCAGACCACTTGAGCGGTGTGACTAAAAGCGATGCAAAACGTATAGGTTGACCGCTCGAGCAGTAAAACTTTCTTCCCAGTAGTTCAGGCGCTCTGCAAAAATATTGGATGATCTGTTTCTTTGCTCGAGCGCACAAATAACCACTCGAGCGGTCAAATACTTCGCTGCCCCAGACTCGCCAAGCGGCGCTGCTCTCTGACCCCCTTAAGCTAACCAGACAACTTGATCTTCGACTTATTCAGTGAAGTGGCAAACATGAAAGGATTAAACTCACAAAATCCTTTGCATAGGCATAATTCGGTTGGATTCGCATCTAAACACTCATAAAATTACAACTAAAAAACGTTTTGTCAAATGGGATTGCCAATTACAAAAACCTAATGCACTGAATTTTGTTCCCCCTAGATGATAAAATCACATTTTCCTCAAATCATAAAAGTTGTAGATCTACGAGTCTTCTTTCCAGGGATATAAAGTGCACCTCAATCAGATTTCTGAGTTGAAAGTTATGGCCAAATTAATGAGCTAGGCAGTTTTGTCAACAATGGTGGCTGGAGTTCATCTGAAGTTGCAGCTTGTTTTTGACCTTGCAGCAGCTGGAATGGGAAGTTTTGTAAAAGATGGAGTTGTAGATCTCTGATATATTTACATACTGATGCAAAGCTCATCTAAATATGAATTTTGAGTCCAAAGTTGTGGCCATATTAATGAAGTTGTCCAAATCAAAATTTTCATCTTCAACTTCAAAAAATCTTCATTCCATTTCTTTTTGCCTTATTCAATAGAATTCTAAACCCAACGTTATCACAAGAGTGATGCTTTCTTTGTCTTTTTTCATTTACTTTCTAAAAATTACAAGTCAACCCAAACTTTATTTATTTTTAAGTTATTCTGCAAAAAGTAAAATTAATCTATTAAACTCACAACTACAAATAAAATGAGGAAATTAATATTAGTGTATTAATATCTAAAAATAATAGAATAATTATACACTTTTAGCCATTCATCAGTTACATAAAGTTTTCTTAGCAAAGGTGACATAAATAGAGTTTGGAATATGGTGTTTTATATAACCTGGTTGAGAATGGAAAGAAATTTCCAATATCCTAGTGGGAGTGACGTGCCTACTAGTGGATTACTGCATTAAAGAAGAATACTCTATATTCTTAGTTGCATGGTAGCGAATGTGAAAATTTTCCACGTCATCACTGGGTGATTGAGAGGGAAACATTCATGATTGCTTCGCAAGATAATAAAGAGCCTAGGAAAGTACCAAAGGCTCTTTAGGCTCTTTAGTGTCCTGTTTTTAAAAAGTGGATCAATGTTGCACATTTTAAGATGAAATCTTTGAGGATTAACCATTTATAGGATTTAGTTGACTTTCCATATGATGCGAAACTATTCTAAAGTTATGCGCAATTTGGATAGTCATTTTTGGAGGCATAAGGATCACTAGATATCGAAAAGTCCACCATTGAGGAAGGTGTCGACTATGAAATGATTTCTTCTTAGGCAGTGAGGTTTACTTCGACGTAGGCTATGATTGACATGAGTTCGAAACTTTACTTTGTGGACATTGTGACCCAACTTCTCATTGGAGAATTGGATAAGTAGATCCGTGGGGATTTACCTTCTACTTTTATGGTGAAAAGTTCAGAATGCAAAAGATTGCTAGTTCCAATAAATCTTTTATAACCTAAAACAGTTATCTAATTAATGATTCTTAGATTTCATCGAGTTGTGATGGGCCAACAATGGTTCTTAGATTTTATCGAGCCATGATGGGTCAACGATGATCGATGAAGACCACTGAGGCATAATCCATGTCCAAAAGAAGTTTTTCCTTACTTAGTCATTATGAACTAGGAATTTATAGGATTGTCACCACCTATGGTTAGTAGCCCTTTATTTTAGACATGATCGACACGGGTGATGCAATTTATATGCTTAGATATATTATCCTTAGGGATTATTCTGGGAGAATTCTCGGTTTGTCTTTGAATTGTAAACCAATTGACTTACCTGTCGGTATAGACCAGAGCCTCAACTATTGAGTGAATCCTCAGATTGTCTCAAAGAGAAACAAATTACATATATTCCTTGATCTTTTGGTGTGGGAGCCTCAAGTACACTATGTGGACTGTAGCTCGAATTTTCACGCTCCCTTTCGGAAGGATGAATAGCCTTTACAGTTCGGACTCCACTTGTGTTGGTTCTGAATCTAATTTTACAAGTGCAATGTGAAACAGTGGAAACACAAAAAGAGTCCAAATCCGGAAATTTCTTTTGGAAAATCGATGTTTGAATCAAATGCCAAAAATGGACTACTTTGCCAGATTTTAGAGTCACCACCTAAATATTTATTTTGGAAAATTTAGGAAACCCGTGACTCGTGCCAAAGGTCATTAGTTCGTCATCACCAAAGTGTCTTGGTTCGGGAACTTAGGTATGAGAGGGGAAGGTCAATAATTGAACACCTCACTCACCCGATCAAAGATCGGCCTCTACTAATCATGATGTGGTTTTTATGTACAGTATATGCTCTTGTTCTATATGTAACATACAAGTATAGGCTAATTTCACGAAAAGTTGGAACGTTTGATTTCATGTTTGTTTTGAAAAAAAAAAAAAAAAAGTATTTTGAATATGTATTACTTAAAATGGTAATCTCATATATAAATGAATCAAAGTATCCCAATTCAAGTGATTAGCCTTCATCCACAGGCATTCAAAATGGTATATCAAATAAGCAGTTAGCCTCATAGTAGGATGTTTGATATGACAGCATTCACACTTATGCAATATGCTAAAGCAAAAATACTTACCTTAATGTCCGAAGGCGAGTCCAAAAAGAAAGCAAATAGTTAGAAAAAAAAATGCATGATCCTAATTTAATGAGTAATGCAACAACAAAAAATTTAGTGGCATCTCGCTATTCACATGCTATAGCACAAATCATAAGAATGTAAAATTT